>BMAC01000122.1:1502499-1515279 GCA_014905375.1 Phtheirospermum japonicum | reverse complement strand
AAAAGGGTGATGAATGAAATGTTAAAAGGGAATAATAATATTTTTCAAACATTTAATCACTCCCTTTACAGTAACTCGTCTGTTCCACGGTCCCATTAAAATTTGAAGAATAAATCTTTACTATTGTCAAAGTTAAAAATGAAAATTGGATTCACGTGTATTGGAACATAGAGCCAAAAACATTAAATCAATACTAAATTACAAAAATCATGGTTCCAGTGGCTCTTTAGCTGCTATTGTTAAATCAGCAAGATAGGGAAGATCATGACGTATTATCCAAGGAACATCCTGAATTTATTTTATTTTATTTTATTATGGGCACAAAAATCTGCAATCTAAAAGATGAAAATTTAAATGTTTAGTATATGTATACGTTGAGATGGATTTTTATGCATTATGTTTGTCTAATTATTGGATTTGTCTAATTATAAGTATGACAAAATTTAGGTTGCGTCAAAATTAGGCTCCCAAAAGGCCTAAAATTGTAATCCAAGATTCATATACCTGAAAGCACTTTCCAAAGTCAATCGAGAAGACCCTGGCCCTGAAGATAATTATAAACTTAATTTTCTAAGTAATCTTGATAAACACTTAAATAACGGTATTAGCAGTGAAGGGATGCTTAAATGTGAATTTTCCTAAGTACTTGTTGGATTTGAGACACAATATTATTAATCTTGTAGCCTGCAGTTGAGATTTCATAATAATGGACCAGTAGTATTTCTTGTTTGTACTTAGAAACTTTCCTTGTAAGATAACAATCAGTCAATTTAGTGGTCATAGATTCATAGTGCTGCTGGTAGTTCTAACAGAAAAAATGAGGAAAAAAATTAATAATAATAATAAATAAATAAAATACTTAGACCAACCTCTTCCACTACACACTAGCTAATTTGTATTTTCTTTGATTTATTTTATTTGTAGTCTGTGTGTATGTTTTGATAATGGAACTTGGAAAGCAAAAAAAAAAAAAAAATGAGGGATGTGTAGGATGGTGTGCTGATAACCGTTGATGTTTATGAAATAAGGCAAATGGTTTAAATTTTGAATAGGGTTAGAGGACCTTCCAAAAGAAAGAGCCAAAAATAATAGGGCTTTTAATTCCCAATGCATATATTCAAACTAGACCAAAACAATGGCCACTAGAATAATCAATTGCTTCATTTCTCAAGAAAAATAATAATAATAATAATAATAATAATAATAATAATAATAATAATAATAATAATAATAACTAATATTAATAATAAAGAAATCAATTGCTTCAAGATTGCTACGAAATTATCATGTTGCATACACATTTTTATACATCATACCATTATTATTATACACTATGATATATATAGCCAATTAAGTAAATATCCGATTGAGAGTCTCTAATTATGATAAACAATACCTGGGAAACTGTTTCAAGAATAAAATAATAACGATTGTTAACAAATATTAACATACAGTAGATTTTGTGCCATAATTTTGCTTAGGAAAGCCCATATTACTGGAAATGGAGCTTAAATTGAAAGGGAATATTAGAGCAACAAAGCCCATTATAAACACACTCCAGAATAAGTTGGTGAGAGCTTGAGAAGGCCCATCCTTACTGCCAAATCTGCTGGGTTGTGCCTTTTGGGCTGAACAATAAATTTGGATCGGACTGCAAATTGGTCACGTTTTCGAGCCGCCAATAGAACGGGTCGAAATTGTTATAATGTAGGAAAAATTACAAGAATAACTAATTTAATTTTTTTTTTTACAATTTTACGATAACTTCAAACTTTTTACAATTATACTTAGATTTTCTTATTATTTTAATTAATTACATATATTCTTTTGAATGGTTATAACTGATTTTATTCATTCAAATCCACCTTGTGATCTCTTCAAATCTATCTCCCGATCTCTTTTAATATAATTTTTAGTCACAATTTTTATTTTTTTCAATATACAAAATAAAACTTTTATATTTTAACTTTTCAAATCTACATACTAATCTCCACTGATACAATTTTTAATTTTTTCGTCGCAATATACAACATAAAACTTTTTATCTCCTAACTGTTTTTCAATCTTCGCATCCCGATCTCTTCTGATACAATTTTTAGTCACAATTTTTAATTTTTTCATCGCAATATACAAAATAAAACTTTTATTTCTTAACTTTTCAAATCTACATCATGATCTTCATTGATACAATTTTTAATTTTTTTCGTCGCAATATACAAATAAAACTTTTATCTCCTAACTTTTTTTTAGTCGCATTTGGGTTTATATATAGTTTCAAATTGAAATATACAAAATAAAACTTTTATCTCCTCAAAATCTTTTCAAGTCGGTAGTAACTGTTTGATATATAACTTGAAGTTTAGTTGATATATCTCTTCGATTAAAATATACAAAATACATTTATAAATACTATAATTATATATAACTCGAAGGTTGATCGGGTTGATATATAACTTAAGTTGATCAATTTTTTGTCAGCTCAAGTAGTATTTGGATATAACTCAAAGATTATACTACAATTTTATTGAGTTGATATATAAATAAGGTTGATCGGATTGATATATAACGTAAGTTGATCAACTTCTTTTCAGGTCAAATAGTAGTTGGATATAACTCAGTTTGTTAGTTTTTCTCGTATTTTTTATAAAACTCTCGTGGAAAAGGTATTTTTAAACTAATTTTGTTGTAAACGTAAAATTGATTTTCTTTACTTAAAATTTGGTAGTTATATAAATTACCCTATAATGTAGTAGGTGTAGCTGCATACTCTCACTCTCAAACGGGTTAGCCCGTTCCGATCTGTCGCGGGCTAGCCCAAAATGTTGCGGGAGTTTTTGCCCCGTTTTTGAGTGGGCCGAGAAAACTTAAGTTTGCGGCCAATGACAGAAGGTCCGAGGGCTTTACAATATTTTTATTTTATTTTTTTAATAAATTTCCATTTTTATATTTAAAAAAAAAACTATTATATATCTAATGTCTTCTAATGGATTTCTAACGGGCAGACGAAAAATAAAAGAATATAAATATATCTTCAATCTTAATTTCAATTTTAACAAATACAAATTTTAGTTAAAAAAAAAAAGCAGCCAAACCCACTGTCATAACAAAGCGGCCTAAATAGGACTGCAATTAAATGGGTCAATAAAATGAAAGCCCAAATTCACTCGTTTACGCGGGCTAATAGATCGGCCCGTGGATTTTGGCCCCCTTAATGAATTTTTAAGTTCGAAACTGACTTGTGTGTGAAGCAATAAATATGTGTCAAAATTTTGAACTTTTAAATAAAAATCGACGAACCTTATAATTTTACAATGACAACTTGGTGGATTTCTTTTAGTGTAAATTGATGAGCGCTTATGTTTAACTGGTGAATTTTGTGTTCAAACTGACAAACGTATGTGTTTAGTACATTGCAAAGTACTATAGATTCGTATAATATTATTTGGGTCGAATTGTCATATTGTTGTTGTAGATTATTTTTATTTAATAAAGTAAAAACTCAATTGAACCATAATTCATCAACTGTCCGCCCAATCAATGAATAATTAGTGACTCTAACGTATTCGTTAGGTCTAAAACGTGGAAGGGATTTGTAACCTATATTCATCAAATATAATATCTCAAACGCCATCACACACGACAATCAGAAATTAAATATCGAATCGCTTGATGACTTTATGAATTGTATCTTATTATTATCACACATATGTTACGAGCAAGGAAAAAGATGATAAATATTGAGAATGAATCACTTAATTGTGCAAATCCGGATCCTTGACTATGGTGACTGGGCAGTCTGCATTTGCCATCACGTAGTTAGTCACGCTCCCCAATATTATCCTATATAAGTATATATCGTCATCAATTCATCACCCCCAATTAATTGATTATTACAATAAATAGTAATTAATTACCTTTTGACAGTAGAGAGTCCCCTGCTACCCATAACCAAAGAGTCCAATTTCAAATCTTCAACAGCTTCACAAAGCTTCTCTCTCGCATCTCCCCAGTACAACTTTGTCGCCACTGTTATCTGGTCAAAATCACATTTTATTTTTAAATTTTAAACATACAAAAATTATACATATATTTTTTTAAATAAATATTAAAATAAATGCAAAAACCTCCTTCTGCCTGGCAGCAGTGTCGAGCATGTCGAGAACTTCAATATCAATGGGAACATCGTACTTCTTCATTACTTCTGGCTCACGAAACTCAGCCAATGGAATTAAAGCTGCAATTAATTAAACAAAAAAAATTTGTTTGTTTGTTTGTTTCAATTTCACTAACTTGGGAATTTAGATCGACCGCGCGAGAAACATACGAGAACCGGATTGTGACCAGAGATTATCGCGAGATTCGAGAAGGGATTGGGATTTGATGTGCAGAATATAGAAAATGTAGGATTTATCGGCTAAATTATCGATGGACCACTGAAGCGCCGCCTTGCTGCTCTGAGAGAAATCCATGGCCACTCCGATTTTCCTGTCTTTAGCCATATATATATATATATGTTTTTTTTTATTATTAATATTTTTTCAAGTGTTTCATTTCTCTTATCGCTTGTTATGTTTTTGTAGGAAAAGTTGCGTGAAGAGATTATAATGTTTGAGGCGAAATATTATTGCGTGAAGAAATTGAAAGTGGAAAATTCCTGATATCGTGTAGAGTCACAGTCACAGAGTGTTGTGTTTTTTTCCTTCGTTTTGGGTACGGTTAGACTTGGGCTTATTCCATGGTATATTCGATTGCGTGCAAATAATTTGATGCTCAAGTCATTATTAATCAATATAAATGAGATATTTCACATTTAAGATATGATTGTTGTACCTGTGCATGATTCTTATTGTAATTTTTTCACCAATTAGGATAAAATCGCCTTTCGTAGATTCTTATTGTAATTTTAAAAGTCGGTGTCCCAGCATCACATTGTAAATAAGCAAAGTGGAAAAAGAATAACTAAAACAAGTTTCCAAGATCCAAAACATACGTAATGAAATGAAATTAAAATATATATGTATATATATATATAACTTGGGACCTCAGCTTTAGGCTTCATCATGGCATAGAAAGCCTGTTTGCTACTGAACTACAAGCCCCACACCAAGTAGGTGGTAATTATATAATTGCCAATTTTGCCTCATTTGGTTCGTAGTATGTTAGGCCCGTTTGTTGAATTTAATGAATTAAGACACTGGGCTTTTAATTGGGCCCAATATCAATTTTATTTGGGGCTTTAATAATCAAACTTAAAGGGTCTCTGCCTTTAGCTGTGAGAATTTTAAATGATGATAGCCAGTATGGGCAGATTATTGAAGTCCAATAGAATTACATAAAATTATTGTTAAGCTAATATTAATTTTCGCTATGGGCTCACTTTCCCATAAAAAGAAAGATGACTTATTGGTCTTGGCCCTTGGTTTGGGTGATGGGCCCCAATATTAATATGTTAATGGACTAATCTATTGTAATTGAGGAAAAATTACAAGAATAACTAACTTAATTTTTTCTTTTTACAATTTTACGATGACTCGTAACTTTTTACAATTATAATTAGATTTTCTTATTATTTTAATTAATCATATATATTCTTTTGAATGGTTATAACTGATTTTATCCATTCAAATCCACCTTCTGATCTTTTCAAATCTATCTTCGTATCCCGATCTCTTTTAATATAATTTTTAGTCACAATTTTTATTTTTTTGCAATATACAAAATAAAACTTTTATCTCTTAACTTTTCAAATCTACATACTGATCTCCACTAATACAATTTTTAATTTTTTCGTCGCAATATACAACATAAAACTTTTATCTCCTAACTGTTTTTCAATCTTCGGATCCCGATCTCTTCTAATACAATTTTTAGTCACAATTTTTAATTTTTTTATCGCAATATACAAAATAAAACTTTTATTTCTTAACTTTTCAAATCTACATCATGATCTCTATTGATACAATTTTTATTTTTTTCGTCACAATATACAAAATAAAACTTTTATCTCCTAACTTTTTTAAGTCGCATTTGGGTTTATAATTGAAATATACAAAATAAAACTTTTCTCTCCTCAAAATCTTTTCAAGTCGGTAGTAATTGGTTTGATATATAACTTGAAGTTTAGTTGATATATCTCTTCGATTAAAATATACAAAATACATTTAAAGAGTATTGAGTTGATATATAAATATTATAATTATATATAACTCGAAGGTTGATCGGGTTGATATATAACTTAAGTTGATCAACTTCAAGTAGTATTTGGATATAACTCGAATATTATACTACAATTTTATTGGGTTGATATATAAATAAGGTTGATCGGATTGATATATAACATAAGTTGATAAACTTCTTTTCAGGTCAAGTAGTATTTACTACAATCAACGTAGCGTTTTCTCCAAAATTGATTTGCGTAGCGGTTTCTCCAAAATTGATTCAGAATTGAGTGGCAGTTTGTTAATTTTTCTCGTATTTTTGATAAAACTCTCGTGGAAAAGGTATTTTTAAACTAATTTTGTTGTAAACGTAAAATTAATTTTATTTACTTAAAATTTAGTAGTTATGTAAATTACCCTTTAATTGACATTATAATTGTTTGGGCCTAACACGGGTTTAGGTTTGACAATTGAGAATGATCAATTTGTAAGTATGGATTAAATAGAAGTGGGGTCTCTTCGAAAATATTTTTTCAAAAAAAAAAAGTGTGAGACTCAACAATTATGATTTTTTGTTAAATCAATTGTATGTTCAGGACCATGTATGAACATAATTATGGAAATTTAATGAGAATTTGTACGAGCATATTATCGTTTATACAGACGACATAAGGCATCGCGTCTACCAGTCAGACAGTAAATATATTTTCACAAATAAAGGTTCAAAGAGTAATACCTACAATTATTAAATTTTACCACCAAAACTCCTATATATTAGAAATTTTCTTAATGACAGAGATTGTTGGAAAATTATGTAATTTTCTTGAACCTTTTTTATCCAAAATATTATTTGGATAAATTATAAAATTAAAACTTGATACAGAGTGGAATTTGTAACACCCATACTAATGGTGGAGTTAATAGTGTAACATCCACTGCTAATGGCAGTGGTGTAACATCCTATTATGTACAAATTTGAATGGTGTCTTAAATTACAAGTTTTGATATCAAATGTTAGTCTATAAAATAAAATAAAGGCTGACGATTAACAAATAGTAAACCCACCTCCACACATTTGCACAAGAACCTTGTATATTGATCTAAACAATTCATCGAAAATGAAGGGTAATCCATTTCACCTGTTTTGTACTGGAAAACAAGCGTATGGGATAGAGAACGAATTTGTTTTAAAAATAGTGTGCCCAACATACTATTCAGGCTTTATATCTTTTGTGTTTCGGTTTAATTTTGTGATTTATAATTGTATTGACGAATTTGTGTTAAAAGATATTTTAATTGAAAACTTTCCTACATAAAATCGATGTAGAAAAACTGTTTTCTAATTTGGTTTCTATAAAAGAGATGCAAAAATTAATAGCTGGAATTTGAAGAAATTCCGGCCGACCAAGATCGAACGGGTCATAAACAACTTTTTCAAAATACAAACCAAATTCAACAATTCTTGTGTGAAAAATAATGGAAAAGAATGAAAAAATTAAACTGGTTGTCCCCATGTCGTTTTAATCATTCATCGTTAATTATTTATTATGGTTGAGAAATTAGGATTTATATAATAAAGATGAAATGGAGGTAATTATTTTTCATATGAAAAGTAATTTTAAAAAATATTATTGAATTGTTAAAATATGTGTATTTAGTAATTTTGATTTTTTGTGCTTGTGTATTTTGCAATTAATAAGATAAAGGCGTGGTGAAATTTTATAAAAACATATATGATAGTTTAATGAATAACATTTTTATAAATAAAAATTTAACGGATACAGTTAGAATATATTATTTCGAATAAAATTCGCCTTATATAATTCATATATGCCCCAAAACAAAAGGACAGCATCTAGGGTGATGATGAGGAAGATAAAAATGCTTGACCATGCTTATTCTGTTAGCATGTTTGGATTAAAGCAATAAATTATTTAAAATACTGATAAAAAGTTTTGACTCTGGTAAAAAGTGGGTTTTTAACTCTCTGCGGGACCAGTTGATGAATGCTTATATATGTATAGATTTGTTAAAAATGGATTAGGAAGAAATTTTGTTCTGATTTATAATAATATTAATAATTAATAACGAATTTGAAATTTTAACGAAATTTGTGTATTGGAAGTGTGCATTATATAGGTCAAGTCAACCCGACTTGTCAAATATATTTTAAAAATAGAATTTAAGAAAATACAATATTAATTGTAATGCCAATATGCCAATTACAAAACTATTTTATTTTGTACACTATAAGTTATATGAATTTTGACCACTTCAAGAAGTCTTACATACTCTGTATCTTGTACACTAGTTTGTATTAAATTTTACTTGCCAATGATAATAAAACTGTATGTGAATATTCTCCCGTGACAGGAACTTTTTTTTCCCCACAAAACAGAGAAGAGGAATCTAGATCCAACACAATGGATGAATTTTCATGTGCACTGCTTTCTTTGTCCCATGACTATATGACACTTTATTTATTTATTTATTTTTAATTATAACTCATGACTATATGGCAATTAGCTACCACATAAAGTAAGTTGTTATTTTGAACCCATATTATAATGTTAATGTGTCCTTTACTACAAATTAAGTGCTGTAGTATATTATATGACCTAATTGTTTCGGCTTATGAAACATGCATACGTGAGTTGATTCAATTTTAATATCGTACATGATTTATTTTGTCACGTTCATTTTTTGCGACTCATTCTTAGTCTCGCACACAATAATATACGTTCCACCCACCCAATTATCATTCATATAGGATGACGCTACTTGCCCTATTTCATCTATTTATTTACTTGATTTCAATGTTCTTAATGTCGCTAACGTGGTAATTTATTTGTAGACACTTATTCATGTTACAAAAATTTCTCGATATATCATGTAACCAAAGAAATTGACTTACAAGTTCGGATCGTTTTGATTTACCTTTAAGACCACGAATGACCTGCACAAAATCCAAATCAGACAGTCTTGATGTAGACGCCCTCTAATTTTTAAGTCAATAACTATATCAATTATATAATTATTTAAATTTATCCACCAACTAATAAGATTACTTCTGAAAATGGGATTATTTCTTTTCACAATTTCATAATAACATAAAATCTTGTTAATACCATGTAGATTACTTCAGAAAATGAGATTATTTCTTTTCATAATTTCATAATAACATAAAGTTTTATTATTACCATGTTACCGACTTGTCGAGGCCCCATAATCATATTTTACCATATTGGCGACCTCTTTATTATTTTCTTAGTATTCCATCATTTGATTCATGCAAACTAGTCCCCCATATTCTGATTGAGTGAGGTACGAAATCAGGTATATATAAAAAATAAAATAAAGATTTATGCAAATAGAACGTAATCACCTTCATACTCCTAACTTTCAGCCGCTTATAAAAAATCATGTATTCTTGAATAATATTTCAACAATAACCATAACCACATACAATTTATTCGATCTAAAATAGGTCGGTCAAAAAACCATTTTTCCGACCTAAAATAGGTTAGCCAAAAAGTTATTTAACCGACCTCAAATAGGTCGGCCAAAAAATCATTTATACGACCTCAAATAAGTTGGCCAAAAAGAATTTTATGCCATAAACATACACCATTTAGCCGATCTAAAACAGGTCGCCCAAAAAATCATTACATACCCTTACCATAAACCATAAATCATTACCCGACCTAAAACAGGGCAGCATAAAAACCATTCCACACTCTATACTATAAACCCTTAAATATTAGTTAAGCATCGTTTGATAACCATTAATCATAAGCCCTTGCAAACCATAAAACTCTTTAAATCATAAAAATCCTACAACCATAAAATCGCAAACTACTTAAAAACCATAAACCATTACTGGCCATAGACACTGATCCATAAGCCATCGGCGATCTAAACAAGCGTTGGCCCTAAAATCATAAAATCATAACCATCGCCGACCTAAACAAGCGTCGTCCTATAACCATAAAAACAAAACATAAAACTATCGCCGACCTAAACAAACGTCAGCCCATAACCATGAAAACTAATAAACCATAACCATCATCTACCTAAACAAGTGTCGGGCCATACCATTCATAATCATACCATTTTCGACCTAAACAAGTGTCGGGCATAGCATATTTATAACCATATCATCTCCAACCTAAACAATTGTCGGGTCATAATATACCCATAATCATACCATCCACGATCTAAACGTACCATCTCATCCATTAATACAACGTAAACCAAACATGCAACCAGACCTGATCGATTAAATTGAGCATTCTCACGTTTTTCGCCCAATGACTCGATACCTCTCGTACTCCCACAGACTGCGCAACTTGATGTAACCAAAAAAATTGGTTTAGTAAGAAAGAGATCGGATCGTCTTATCTTTTAGACTACGAGCGACCTGCACAAAACTCAAGTCGAACAGCCCCGGCGTAGGCCTTCCAATACTTAAATCAGTAACCATATCAATTATATAAAAAGAGACCAATTCCCCATAAAATCCGTGAGATCCATGATTCTCGATAATTAAAATTATGAAATAAGGGCTTGAATCCCTTATCTATAAGATTATTATTTAGACTTATTTACCAACTAATAGGATGAGATTAAATCTCTTAATTCATAATCTCCATAATTAGGAAACTATCTCATACAATAATTATTTTTTTCCACAATTTATAATAACCATAAAACAATATTATTACCATGTTAACAACCTGCCGAAGTCCCATAATTATATTTTACTATATTTATGACCTATTTATCAATTTTTTTAATATATCGATATTTGATATCGTATCAAGGGCAATTTATTAAGTGCACCTTGCTAGGTGCACCCTGTTTTACGTGATAATATATGATAGTTATACGTTATAATATATAACAGTTATACGCGTATATGGTAGTTATACGTGATGATATGTGACAAAAATCTAGAGTTTAGGGTTTACTTTTACATTTTAGGGCTTAGTTTTACATTTTAGGGTTCAGTTTTTCATTTTTAAAGTTTAATATTTCATTTAAGGTTTAATTTTTTTTGTTTTTTTTTTAAATTTTCCATTTTAGGGTCCCGGCAAAAATTATCATTTTACCCAGTTATATATGATGATATGTGTTAGTTATATGTGATGATATGTGTCAGTTATATGTGATGATATATGATAGAAATTTAGGTTTAGAGTTTAATATTCGGTTTCAGGGTTTAATTTTTCATTTTAGGGATTAATTTTCTATTTTTAGGGTTTAATTTTTTGTTTTAGGTTTATTTTTTAAATTTTAGAATTTTAAATTTCAGATTTAGAATTTCAGTTATATGTGATGATATGTACTAGTTATATATGATGATATATGTCAATTATATACGATGATAAATTAAATTACATGGTGCACCTTACAAAGTGCACCTAGGTCTATAGTATACTCTCTCCGTATTAAGAATTGAACATAATTATGTGAAATGTATATAGAATTAGATGGGGCATAATTAAAAAATCAATACACAGTTATTCGATGATTTTTAGAACTACAGATATTACAATGGCACAACTCATTTGTTCTAACATCAAGTATCATTTCAAAAATTCTTGTTTGAAAATTTAATCATGAGAAAGGAAGTGTAATCATGATCCCCTCTATTATGACACCGTTAATTAATCTTGATTTTTTATATAAGTACTCAAGGCCAATGATTGATACTTGGCAGGCTTAATTTTGAGAGATTAATTTTAAATATGGCAGGGTCCATAACCACAAGAAATTACCCTTTTAGGTAGAGAAGTTGGAGTGAGCACATCAAGAGAAACAAGCCGAGTGCCATGAGCAGTATTTTAATAGATTCCATAATTTTGTTTTGTATTATTTTATTATTTTAATACATGGAATCTGGATTAGCATGCCTCGTTTAGTGGAATCTAATCATACACTTTGTGGGGCACTACTTTTAAGTTTTATCAAACGTAAATTTTCAATCAGTGGCCTAAATAATCCAGATATGGGCATGGCATAGATATTCCAATATGATATTATAAAGTTGTATTATGACGACCCGACCCAATCCTGATTAAGATCTCATAGTAAGTTTTAGCGGATCGATTTGATGTATATAATTGTAGTAAACCCGTGAATTATCAACCATCATCAGCTTAAAACTTTGGATAATCGACTTTAACAAGAAAAACAAAATATATATATATATATATATATATATATATATATATATATATATATATAGGATTATGTTCAAATAGATCCCACGTCAATATATGCGAACCTAGGAACCAATCCAGGCCGTAGATCTAATATTGCACAGTGCAATTATATGTCCAGGTTCATTGTGCTTTTTACATAGTACTGTAGTGCTAAAATCAGTCCAGTTTTTTTAATTTTAATTATATATATATATATTTTTACGTTTTAAAACATGCAATATGTATCTTAAATTGTAGATCTTGAGAATGTGGTTAATTTGATATGTATTTCATTCAAAACGAATAAAATTTGAAAAAGTTATGGTTTGTTGAAGATTTGAGTTTAATTTCAAATTTGAATATTATAACAAACATGAATTATTACTTTGAATATTATAACAAACATGAATTATTAC
>BMAC01000122.1:1474935-1502215 GCA_014905375.1 Phtheirospermum japonicum | reverse complement strand
AATTTTACTTTTTATTTATATATCTGAAAAATAAATGAAAATATATTATTATATTATATTTAGTACTTTTTTTAATTTTTTAATTAATAATAATGGGATAAATAAGATAAGTATAAATTTTAAGTGTAAAAAATTATTAATTATTTATTAAAATTTTAAATTATAGAACAAAATATATGAGAATTAGAATTCAAAATCCTCAATCTTAATATTTGGAAGTCTATAACCCAAATATGGCGTTAATGATTCGTGATTCCCCAAATTTTGAGTTCCTTGTTCTTAAATCCCATTGTGAATATATAATATATATATATATATATATATATATATATATATATATATATATATATATATATATATATACTTCCTCTATTTCACAATATAAGTCATTTAAAAAAAAAAAAAACACTTATTAAGAAACATAAATAAATGAGTAAATATTTAATATTTTATTTTTGTAAACTACCCAACTTCCTTTTATATATTACTCTCTCTCCTCAAATATCTCAATTCTCAATTCACTTTTTACCATTTTTTTTTTCTCTCTCTCCTCAAATATCTCAATTCTCAATTCACTTTTTACCTTTTTCTTTCTTCCTCTTCTCCTAAATTTGTGTGAAAAAAGCAAAACGACTTATATTGTGAAATAAGAATTTTACTCTAAAACGACTTATATTGTGAAACGGAGGGAGTATCAAATAAGTCATTGCATTGTTTTTTCTTCGACAAAATTCCATACATTTTAGATGGTCCGATGAAATACATTGCATTAGACAACCAAAACTCTAGCTGATTCTTGAACATTAGTTGGTTGGCAATCACTTGTGTTAGGCAGATTAATGGGTCATGACCCGTTAGGCTATCTGACCCGATACTATAATGTATTCGTTTTTGTATTGTGATGTATTAGTTTTTTAATGTAAAGTATTAGTTTTTCATAAATCTCTAACCCGTATTATGATGTATTTGTTTTTGTACTGTAATGTTTTTGTACTATAATGTATTGGTTTTTTTATTATAATGTATTGGTTTTTGCACTATAATGTATTGGTGTGAAATTTTGGCCTAACGAATTATCCGCTAGTACGGCCTAACAAGAGTGTTGCCCTAGTCGATTTGGATAGGCAACGGAAAAAAAATATCTATTGGCGAATTACTTAAGTGAAAATTAGGGGGCTGGTGGGGGCAGTCGCACCCCTCACTTTATACCGGTACCTTAGAATAATATTAATTAATAAATATTATATATATATATATATATATATATATATATATATATATATATATATATAAATCTAAAATAATTATATTTTGCCATCCCAGATAAATTACCTTTTAATTTCTATATGTCTTTTATAATGTTATATATATAAAGATAATTTTTTAATTTTCAATTGAATTAAATTATCTTTTAACTTTTATATGTCTTTTATAATGTTATATATATATAAATATAATTTTCTAAATTTCAATTGAATATTTTGCCATCAAGGTATTAGTACGACTTAAAGTTTATTTATTTCTTATTGCTTCAACCATATTCATTTTATAATAAATGAAAAATTATTTTACTATAATCTAAAACTAAGAGTATAATAAGAAAGATCTAAAAATACGGTAAAAAATATTTTTTTTCACATTATTTTATTCAAATAAATATTTTTTTCTATTATTTTTAAGTTAATATTTAATAAATTAAAAAAAAAATCTCGGGGACTATACCGCCCCCGAACCCCCGTACATTTCTTCTTTACTTAAATCTCCCTACTTCGCCCCCCATCCCTAAAAATCATGCACAAGTCCCTGTAAGTGATGTTTGTTTTAGGGTTTCTTCATATTAAAATTCGAATTTCAAAACGTATTGATTAACCTCTCTCTCTACATTTATCAATCTATCTACCTATCTATAGGGTGCGAACTAGTACTTTCATTATATACCAGTAATACTTTTATATCAAATCACAGTGCTTTTATTATACAATTACAGTGCTTTATTAATATTTATGTTATATACACCGACAGTGATTTTATTATACAATCCTAATATTTTTAATCAAACAAGGAAATACATAACAAATCTGATTCATCCATTTAATTATATCTAATGCCCATAATTGACCCTAAGTTTACAAATAAGGACCTGATTCTCATTTAATCCTCTATCTATCTATCTATCTATCTATCTATCTATCTATATATATATATTCTATTTTTCTCGCCTATCTTTTCGAATATGTACTTTTTATATATACACAATTTGAATATTAATTTAATTTGATATATTATTTATTTAGTATAAATGACAAGCAAATAGTCATGAGTATTTGGAGTTTTAAGTATAAATAAAAACACATGATTACAATAACAAACTTCTATGATAAAACTCTGGCCAACATGATTTCCACTAGTTTTTTTTAGTTTTCATTTTCCTTTTTTGAATTTTTTATTTATAATTGTTATATTTTACGATTAATTTATGGGACTACCTATTACTCATTTCGTCCGTACAAAATAATTTTTTCTTTTGTTCGTTCACAAAAGATAAAGTTGTTTGCTTTTTAAAATAAATATACGGAAAAAAGGATTTATTTAGTTTATTTTATTATTGGTATACTAAAAAGTAAGGTTAAAATAGAAAAATAGCATTTAATATGTCTTCTTAATTTGCGTGGTTTTTTACATGCATGTTTTTGTGGACAAATAAAGTATTACTTCTGTTCCTCATTCTATTTGTTTTGATTAACTATTTTCAAGTATATTAAAATATTTGATTTTTGTTATAATTATAGATATCAAATTATCATAATAATATTTTATTTGAAAATAACTAAAAATATTACATAATAAAAAATTAGTAAAATAATATTTAATTTTCATTTATAAAATAAAAAGTATTAATAAATATTTTTTTAAAATATAAATACGACGGATAAAATAGAACATTAAAATTTCAAAATTGACAAATAAACAGTTTGACACGGAAAAGAAAAAACAGTTTCTGTGTTCAAGAAAGAACAAATCGAAACTAGGATCCTCTCAGAAAGATCTAATGAAAAAGGAACTCCCCTCGGCCAATCCTCACTCGCCATTGTTTCTATTTATCCCATCCCTTACTTGGTTGTCTATCTTTTGACCGGAATTCAATCAAATTCGATTTCTGTATATGACTGTCGAAAAAACTGGCTATGTTAATGGGGGTTTCTTGGCCTTGGTTCCTCATCTATCGCAGGAGCGGCTGGGGTGAGGAGATTAAACAAGAAACCTGTACCCTTAATCTGTGTATGGAGCTAATCTACTGCAAGAGTTTACTTCTTTTTTATTTTTCCTCTATCCCTTTTCCTCACTGAATCCATTCATGTAGCCCACTTCTTACAGTTTGACATGACTTATAACGTATGAAAAGATGATACATGAATGCCCAAAATTTATCTCCACTTTAACAATGGAACCACACGAACCTTTTGTTTTTATTTTGGGAAATAGATTTTTTAACACCTGCACTTGCAGTGTTTTTATAATTTGCAATCTAATATTTTTTTTTTTGTTATTAATAATCCAAAGTATGCGAATTTTGCTCTTTGCAACCTTTAGGCTATTTTTCATTCAAAAAATTGTTGAATCGAAGCACGTAAATCTCATGGCTCATTACCAATTATTATGTTGGGCAATATTTTCATATTTTTAGAATGAGCCGTGAGGTTTACGTGCTTCGATTCAACCATTTTTTGAATGAAAAATAGGCTGAAGGTTGCAAAGAGCAAAACCCGCATACTTTGGATTGTTAATAAAAATTAAAAAAAAAAAAACATTAGGTTGCAAACCATAAAAACGCTACAAGTACAGGTGGCAAAGAGTTTTTTTTTCCTTTTATTTTTCTACCCGAAATGCTATCAATCGGCTGATTCAAAGGGCATGTTTGGACAAATATCAATTGAAATTTTAAATTTTAACATTTAGAATTTTGCTAGTTTATAATTTTGTAAATAGTAAGTATTATTGTTTGTTATAAAATAAATATTTTAACTATTTACTATAAATATCAAATTATATCTAAAAAATAGTTGATAATATATTATTTTATTGTATTTGATATCAAATTATATTTAGGAATGATTGATTTGTTTGTATTTGATCTCAAATTATGTCTAAAAAATAAATATTGTTGCTTTTTAATATTATATTATTTAATAGTATTTAATTTTATATATTAATAGGATAGTATACATGAAAATTATATGTAAGAAACTATTAGTTGAATACTTATTTTTTTAATTTTAGGATAAATAAGTAACAAATTTTGTATTTTCTTTTTGTATTAAATTAATATTCAAAATACCAGTTTGGTAGTTTCATTTCAGAACGAATTAATATCTCATCAATAAGGATTTGGTATTTTCAACCTACGTGTCAATCATGCCCAACAGGATATTTGATTGCCGATTCAAGAATCTCCAGATTAACATTTGGTAAATTGGTTTAGAGCCGCACAAACTCTCATATGATCACTGTCTGAATAAAAATAAACATTTTATCGGCGTCATTAATTATTAATGAAACATATATTTGAAGATTTGTGCAGTGTCCTGTCACAGTTCATAAAAGTATATGAAATATTTGATCATATTCTTAATAAATAGACCCACCGTCTGTGCGCATATCCAGTGTCAGTGCAACACCCAGCAAACTCATCTTCCCAATATGAATTCTTATCGCCTTGTATTCGGACCATGAAACAAAAATACAATATACTCCAGTAATTAATTTTATCGACCACCAGAATTAAATTAATGTGGCCCATCTCAAGTTTCATCAGCAAGTGGGGCCCATTCACTTGGGACTTGGATTTTGGATGGAAACCTTTGAGTCTTCGAAGAGTTCATGGCCGTTGAATCGCTATCCTAAAAGACATCACATATGCATGTCTTGACAATTAGTGATAGATATTCGACTGTAGTTACTTTCGGTTGATTGTATTTGATACTGCTTTCATAATATAAGTAGTTTTATAGTAAAATTCTTGTTTCACAATATAAGTCATTTTACTTTTTTCATACAAATTTAGGAGAAGAAATGAATTGGAAATTGAGATATTTGAGGAGAGAGTAAGATAAAAGGAAGGTGGGTACTCTACGATAACAAAAGATTAATTATTTACTCATTTATCTAGATTTCTTAATAAGTTTATTTTTTTCTAAAACGACTTATATTGTGAAATAGTGGGAATAATATTTAGAGTTTATAGTTGTTTGATTGCGTAAAATAACAATAAAAAGAATATTAACTTAGTTTATTATTAGGGTTTTTTAAGTAATATATATTTATATTATATTGAATAATTAAAATAATATTTATAAACAATAGTAATCATTTAAAAATTACTATATAACAAATTTCTTACTTCGCAAAATTTTGGAATTTAATAAATAATTTGGATAGTTATTACTATTGTTTTAAAAAAATGAGTGTTTTTTTTTACGTAAATTGTATATATATATATATATATATATATATATATATATATATATATATATATATATATATATATATAAATTTATCATTTCAACTTATACAAATCTCTCATCTAAATTTTTTTTACACACTAAATTTTTTCCAATGTGTAGCCTTTTGAACTCAAAAAATTTAATTTTCACATCTATTTATCAAATACTCAATTATATTTGATTAGTCAATACTATAAATTAAAGTCAACATCTCATATTACTTTAAACCTCCAACTTTCATACACACACATAATATAATTAGGAAGATATATCAAATTATCAATTCTCTCTCCCCCTTTCTAATTGCGACTTTTTGAATCAAGTGTTTTAAAAATTATATCGAAGATTAAACTCATTCTGCTATCATTCGATATATAAGAACATGTTTGTCATAACACTCTAAATTATGAATTAGTATTCCGAATATCAATACTCATTTGACATTTATTATAAAAACTGTTAATATTACTCTATTTTTATTTACTTTATATATAATTAATACAATTAATTATATTATAATAATACAATATCACCGTGTCACAATAAATTCGTCCAAAAAATATATAGACTCGTGGTTCACACTATTTAAAAGAAATATTGGTTAATATAGTTCAAGTCTTGTATTTTCATGTATACCTTTATAATTAATTGATAATTTATTTTTTGTTTACTTAGATTCCGTAAAAATTAATATAGATTAGTGGAGTAATATGATTTTAATATAATTAAATAGTAGTATACATGTCAATGAAAAGATACATATGTAACAAAACTATCATTTTGAACACCCAGAATACCGATAAAGATATTTTCTTAAGATTGGAATGAGTATATAATTGAACATCTACATTAAAATTTACAGGATTCTAAATTTTACAACAAATATTATAATATTCATTAAAATTAACAAGATAATCTATATAAAACTCTCTGATCCTCAAAATTTTAAATATCAAAATTTAAAATCTCTATGAATCTTAATTCTATATCCTCTAATGGATTTTGACTCTCCAAATTATTCTTGGTTTATAAACTAGCTGGATCACTTATGGCAACTTATTCAACATTGTTATTTGTGCGTGTTTGATGAGTTTTTGAAAAATAAAAAATATCGCCTTTGAGGGGGAAAAAAACACTAAGCACGATTGACTCATCTAATGTGGGGTAAATTTTGAAATTGGGATTTTCAACTGTGGCCTATCATAAAGGCAAGATAAATATATTTCTAAATTCAAATGAAAATGACTTCAGTGGGGGGAATAATACATCACATCTGTTCGGTCTTTCGGCGCCAAAAATTGGTCACAACAATGCTTTAAGTACAATACACTTGCGGAATTAAGAAGCATCGCCTTATGATTAACATCGACAGATTTTAATTCAAAGTGGCTTGCAAGTTGCTAGCGTCGGTTGAGTTTTTTACCTTTCCATTTGTATCTCTTTCCTTTTTTGTTCCCTCTCTATTTATCTCGTTCCCTCCGTTATTAGATTAAATGAATCATTATATTTGGTATTCGAAAATACAGGAAAAGACACAGTTTAGACGTGCCTAGTCGTAAGGTGTGAAAATAATGTCTCACATAGTGTATAGATGTTTAAAAATACAGTAATTTTTAATTAATCATCTAGGTGTGGCTAGATATGTCTAGACGAGTGTATGCATGAAAAGACGCATGCTTTTAAATAAATAACTTATATCTCACTGTGTACAAGAAGAAGAAAGGCAGCAAAGAGATAAGACCGAAAGTGCTCATTTGACGACTACCTCTCATCACAAAAGGAAACCTGGAACCAGGGGTACTGCGGTTGGGAATTTTCAGCAGAAGAAGCAGAAAACTGAGGAAAACAACAAATGCTACTTTTGCTATAAGTCGGGCATAAGAAGAAAGATTGTTTCAAGTACGCTGCATGGCGTGTGAAAAAGGGTAATCTTTTAACTTTACTTTGTTTTGAAATTAATTTATCTTTTGTACCTAAGGATATTTGGTGGGTAGATTCTGATGCTACTACTCACATAAGTATGTCTTTGCAATGTTACCTGTGGAGCCGACCGCCAAGTGATGCTGAAAGACTCATCTTTGTGGGCGACGGCAATAAAGTTGCAGTAGAGGCTATATGAACTTTTAGATTAAAATTAATGAGTTGTTTTTATTTGGATTTATTTGAGACTTTTGTTGTACCGTCTTTTCGACGGAATTTGGTTTCTATTTCATGTATGGACGTTGTTCTTTGGAAATAATAAACTTAGTCTCTTTTATAATTCAAATATTCTTGGAACTGGATCCTTAATTGATAATCTATATATGCTTGATCTTGTTTATTCAAATAACCTCATACTGCAAACTTATTCCAGGGGTACAAAGAGAAAATCTCCTGAGGATTCTGCCATTTTGTGGCACAAGCATCTGGGGCATATCTCTAAACAGATAATGCAAAGGCTTGTGCTAGATGGAATTCTTGATCCACTTGATTTATCAAATTTTAACGCTTGTGTTAAATGCATCAAGGGGAAAATAACTAATATAAGAAAACTAGATGCCGAAAGAGCTAAGGATGTCTTAGAACTCATTCGTACGGATATTTATGGTCCATTCCCTACGGCCTCTTGGAATGGACAATGATATTTCATTACGTTCATTGACGATTACTATAGATTCGTCCACCTTTATTTAATACATGAGAAATCTCAATCCCTGGACATTTTCAAGTCTTTCAAAGCCGAAGTTGAACTTCGACTTGGAAAGAAAATTAAGGCTATTAGATCGGACCGTGGAGGTGAATAATACGGTCGATACGATGGATCAGGTGAACAACGTCCTGGGCCTTTTGCACTTTTTCTCAAAGAATGTGGAATTGTTCCGCAATACACATTGTCAGGGTCACCTCGCATGAATGGTGTTTCCGAACGACGAAATCAAACTCTTAAAGATATGGTAAGGACTATGGTTTCTCATTCATCCTTACCGGAGTCTCTTTGGGGAGAAGCTTTAAAAACCGCAGTACATATTCTCAATAGGGTTTCAAGCAAATCAATTACCAAAACCCCTTATGAACTTTGGATAAGCAACAAACCTAGTATTAGGCACTTGCACATTTGGGGTTGTCCAGCTGAAGCCCGGCCTTATATGCCGCATGAAGCTAAGTTAGATTCTAAAACAGTTAGTTGCTATTTTGTTGGTTATCCTGAACACTCTCGGGGGTATAAGTTTTACAATCCCACATCACGAATCTTTTTTGAAATGAGAAATGCTAAATTTCTTGAGGATGTTGAGTTTAGGAGGGAAGAAGTCATACGAAAAGTTGTTTTTTGAGGAAGAATCTGCTATTGACAGTGATTTGGTATGTATACCTTTTGCTGCTCAAGAAACAATTCAACCATTAGAGAATAATGTTCAGCTTCCTGACATTATTATAAATCAAGACAACACTCAATCTCTTCCTCCATTAGTTGAACAACAAACTCAACCACCTCAAAAAGTGCCATTAAGGAGATCCACTAGAGAAAGAAAAAATGTTATTTCTAATGATTACATAGTATTCCTTCAAGAACGTGAGGATGGCATTAGTTTGGCAGAGGATGATCCGATCACCTTTGGACAAGCCATGCAAAGTTCTTATTTTCAAAAGTGTATTGATGCCATGAAGGATGAGATGAAGTCTATGTGTGACAATGACGTTTGGGATCTTGTCAAATTGCATGAAGGTGCGAAACCCATTGGTTCTAAATGGATATTTAAAACCACAAGGGATTCGAAAGGCAATATCGAAAGGTTTGAGGCACGTCTAGTTGCAAAAGACTTCACTCAAAAGGAAGGCATTGACTATAGAGAGATCTTCTCTCCAGTTTCATCGAAGGACTCCTTTAGGACTATTATGGCACTCGTAGCTCATTTTGATCTTGAATTACATCAGATGGATGTAAAGACTGTGTTTCTAAATGGCAACATTGAAGAAACAGTTTATATGGTGCAACCAACTAATTTTGTATCATGAGATCCAAAGTCTATGGTTTTCAAATTGAAGAAATCCATGGTATTACAAATTTCATCCAGTCATCACTTCCTATGGTTTGGGGGTAAATGTCGTTGATGATTGTGTATATAACAAGTTTAGTGGGAGTAAATATATTTTCTTGATCTTATATGTCGATGATATTCTACTTGCTGGTAGTGATATAGACTTATTGTCTGACACTGAGAGATTTCCGATGAAGAAATTCGAAATGAAAGATCTTGGTGAAGCTTCTTTTATATTAGGAATCCAAATATTAAGAGATCGTTCTCGAGGTATTCTTGGGTTATCACAGAAGAGCTATATCGATAAGATTTTGGATAATTCGGCATGAAAGATTGTAACCCTTTGGACACCCCCATTGCTAAGAGAGAAACATTTAGTCTCCGACAGTGCCCCAATAATGATTTTTAAAGAAAAGAGATGCAAATTACTCCCTATGCGTCGGCAGTAGGAAGTCTTATGTATGCTCAAGTTTGTACTCGTCCTGACCTGGCCTTTATAGTAGGAGTTTTGGGTAGATACTTAAGTAATCCGAGAAAGCAGTATTTGATGGCAGCTAAACGGGTGATGCGATATTTGAAGGGAACTATAGATTACGTGCTCACTTATCGGAGATTGGATAATATGGAGATCATTGGTTACTCTGAATCTGATTTTGCTGGATGTCAAGATAGCAAGCGCTCCACGTCTGGATATGTGTTCACCTTAGCTGGTGAAGTTATCTCTTGAAAGTCTGTTAAGCAGACTCTCGTAGCTTCATCCACCATGGCTGCAGAGTTTGTTGCTTGTTATGAGGCATCCAACCAAAGTTTATGGCAACGAAATTTTGTCACTGGGCTGCGTGTCGTAGACTGCATCGAGAGGCCATTGAAGATGTATTGTGACAATAAATCAGCCGTACTTTATTCGAATAACAACAGAAGTTCAATAAAGTCAAAATTTATAGATATTAAGTATCTTGTTAAAGAGAGAGTTCAAAATAGACATATTTCCATAGAACATATTGGGACAGACTTATGCTAGCGGATCATTTAACTAAGGGATTAGCACCTAATGTATTTCATGAGCATGTTGCTCATATGGGTGTTATTTTAGACTTTACCTTAGTTTAGTGGGAGTTCATGTTCTATGTATATTGGATTATTTGGTTTTCTGCAGAATAACATTGATGATTTTACTATTTTGAACTCATTATTGTTACTTGTAATGTGTTTCATTACTTATTGTTTGATCTCACTAAAGTTGGACTAGTTGTATATATGCATGATTAGGATCACATTACATGTTATTTCCATGCTACTCACCATATTTGACTCGTGTCATTGAGTATATTAGTATGATGATTATCATGGTTGATTCGTGACATTAATTGTGATGAAAAACGTGATAGTCTCATTTCTATTATATGAGGTGGACTAGATTGTCAGGCAGTAGTCGTTGAATAATTGGTATTAGGTGCGCACATAAAGTAATATAATTGTTTAAGAAACAATATGAAGCCCAAGTGGGAGATTGTTGGAAATTAATTAATTTCCTTAATAAAGTGGGCTACATATATTATACGACAATTATATTTGCCATTTATCTTATTATTATTACGGGACTTAATTAAGTGATCTAATGTAAGTAGGAGTCCTATGACTAAGGATTAAATAGTTATGGTCACCAATATACTAAATCATACGTTATTTTCTATTCTCCCCATCAGAATAGAAAACTAAGGCCCAAAAGAGATTTAGGTGAGTAAGATCATAAAAATCCAAAACCCTTCTTCCCCAATAGTGTGTCCCGTGTTTTCCCCATTCTAGCTTGCTATTTGGATTGGAGTCCCGTCCCGTGTACGGTGAGCTTGGATTACTTCACACGATTAATTATATGGATTCAGGTAATTCACTAATTCATAAACCTTTTATGTTAAAGTACGGTGATTTTATATCCTAGGTTTATTCCGCATGTTTAGGATATATTTATGTATTTTATGTGATTAATTATTCATAAAATTCCAACATTTTTATGCCAAAAAAATTATTTGGGAAAATAGATAATTTTGTTGGAAACAAAACAACTGCACGACACTGAATTTTTCTTTTTTAATATATAGATAGATTTATATGGATGTAATTCAAAAATTCTTTGAAAAAGTAATAATAATAAAATAAGACTTGATTGAAATAAGAACTTCACTGAACCTGCCAAAAAAACAAAATCCATCTTCCAACATAACTGAAAAAAAAAAAGACATTAAAAAAAATGCATAGGTTGATCAAAAATAGGCGACTGTAGCTTTACTATAAATTCGTAGGTGCCATAAATTTATTAAATCTATTTAAGAGGGACTGTTGGCGTCCGCGAGAAAAAGGCGGGAAACTAGCGCCGTCCGATGCCGGCATTGAAAAAGACTGGCCGCAAAACAACGGCGCTAAAGCAGACGGAAACCGGTTTGACCCAAGGCAGATTGGCAGTTGAGCCAACGGATCCGAAGTTAGGCAGAGCGTCAGAAGAAAATAAAAACATGAGATTCTTTGTTCACTTGAAGAAGCAAAGTAACATTATGACCAACATTTATTATTTGTAATACCATAAAGATCATGCAGTCATATCGAAAATATTATTTATGTACATAGATAGCCTAAGCTATCAGTGGTATAAATAGAAAATGTTATTTTTATAAATGTCTTAGGCTATCTGTGGTATAAATAGAAAATGTTATTTTTATAAATGTCAAGACATTGATTAAAAATAATTTTGATATTTTAAAAGAGACAGATATGTTTTGTTTGTATATAAAATAGAAAGTCTTGAAAATTCATTTATACACTCCGAAGAATACATAAAACAAGATCATTCACCGATTCACGTCATAATGCATATTTGCGAGGTTTGGTGTTATCTCAGCAACACCAGATTAAAAGTCATCAACTTACATTTACTACTAATTTAGTATAGGTGAATCAGAGTCGGCCTCACAAAAAGTCGTGAACTTGCTTTTACTTTTTGGGATCAAACCTGCATTTTTATTATTTAACCTTAGGTTAAACCAACTTCAAAATAAAATTATCGCAATTTAATCTCAATCTCAGTCGGGAAAATAATTGCATGAATTTTTTAATTTCCGATCACATTGATGAATTGAACCAAATTTGAATTGTTTAAAAAAACAAAATACTTTTGTGGTCGATTAATGCTGGTGTGAGAAAAAACAAAAACAAAAGAATAAATTTTCAAATTTGAATTTGCTTAAAAACTATATGTTTTTAAAATTAAAAAAAAATAAAAATAAAAAAATATTTATAAATACGAAGTTATTTAAAACTATAAATTTAAGCAGAACGTGGGAAAATATTTTATAAATCTGAAATTGTTAAGATATGTGAAAAATATTTAAGTAAAGAAATTTGAAAATTTATTCAAAAAAATAGTAGTTGTTCAAATATCATAAAATACTCAATATTCGAAAAATAATAATAAATCTAGAAGTTATGATATTTGGAAATTTGATATTAAATATTAAGATGTGTCTAAGAAACTGAAATGAATAAAGAATTGGAATGATTTTTAAATTTAAGGGGAAATGTCAAATAGTACTCTAGGTGGAAATTCATTTGTCAATTAGTCTTTCATCCAATTTTAAGTTAAATAGTACATACTTTTTATCAAATAATCCAAAATTGTGATATGAATATACCACAATACCCTTATTCTTAAAATAACTAATAATAACAATAAAATGGGGCCACCTGTTGCCGGAAAAAATTTCGACGAGATTTTTTTTTTGCCCAACAAATATAAAGTTAGCCGCCGGAATTTTTTTCCGGTCACATTTTTTTTTTTCTAATCATTTTGAAAATATTTTCGGCTGCCGAAATTTATTTTCGGCGTTTTTTTTTTCTTGCCCAAAATTTATTACCGTATGACTGAATTTCTTACTACATCTCCATAGAGTCAGTGCAGTCAGTTTTTTTTTCAACCCAGTTATTTTTCTTACTATATGTCTGAATTTTTTTTTTTACTATATGTATGTATTTCTTACTATATGTGCAAACATTTATTACTATATGTCCAAAAAGTTTTTACTTAAAGTCTAAAAAATAATTTCGATCACCGGAAATATTTCTTACTATATGTCCGAATTTCTTACTATATGTAACAAATTTTTTATTTAATGTCCAAAAACTTATAATTGATGACAAAAAGTATTTTATTTGATTGCAAAAGTTTATTGCTTTGATGTGCAAATATTGTTATGTATTTTTTACTTATTACACTTTTTTTTTTCTTATTACACACTTTTGTTTTGCCAAGAAAAATAGAAAGAAAAAATTATTGCTTAATATCAAATTATTATTATTTATTTTCTTATTTAATACAAATTATATATTATTTTATGGTAAAATTTCATACTTTATGTTCAAGAAATTAATAAAGTTTCTTACTTTATATCCTTTCAAGTAAGAAAGTTTGTTATTTTATATTCGAATAAGTAGGAAAAGTTCTTATTTTATAGTGAAACTTCTTACTTTATTTTTTAAAATAAATATATTTTTAATTTATGTTCAAAAATAAAAAGAAAAAATCTACTTTATAGTGAAAATCTCATATTTTATGTATGAAAAAGTAAGAAAATTTCTTATTAAAAATTTCTTACTTTACAGTTAGATTTCTAACTTTATATTTGTTGGGCAAAAAAAAAAATAATAATAATAATAATAATAATAATAATAATAATCTCGCCGAAAGATTTTCCACCGACAGACGGCGGCAGTGGCGTCCGGACAGCAGCGACGGTGGGGGTGGCCGGCGGGAGGTGGTGGTGTATTGTTTATTGATATTATTATTATTATTAGGGGTAACCTTGTAATTGTATATTTATGATTTGATTATTTGACATTTTGTATAATTAGTTATATTATTTGACAAAAGTAATTTTTTCCTGTGTAGTATTTGGCAATTGCCCCTAAATTTAATTAAGTGGTTACGAAAAACAAAATCTTTTGAAAATTGACACGCGAGAATAATTATAATATTTCCATATATTTTGAAATCTTCAAGTGATTCAAAAATGAATTAATTAACTAATTAAGATTCTAGTCGTATTACATATTTTGTTAAAGAAATTAACATATTTAAAAAAAATAGATTTTATAATATACTTTCCTTTTTTTAAACTTTTAATAACATTTTTATATATATTTAAAATAATTTATGACTTTATAAAATATTTTCAAGATTTTTACATTATTACATTTTAAATAATTGTTTTACATAGACCAATCAATTCTAGATACTGAACATTTTCGATATTTTTTATTTTTTATTTTAAATATTTGTTTTACATATATAATATAAACTAGTTTAATACCCGTGTGTTACACGGGATTAAATATAAATATAAAAAATATTTATAACTATTATAGAGTTTCTTAATTAAAAAATAAGAAATATTCAAAATATATCGTATTCTCAACTCGTGTCGTCTACAAATGGGTAGTTACTATTTATTTACTATTATTTTTATTGTCAAATAATTACTTATTTATTTTTTAGATTAAATTCGTTATTTATTTTATATTTACACATGTAAATAAATTCAAAAGTTGTTACATGCTCAATTCGTATCTAATTCTTATTAATTTGTTATTATTAAATATTTAAAATTTAAATATTTAAATTAGACTCTATAATAGTTCTTAGTTACTACATAGAGAAATTCAAAAGATGTCATACTCTCAACCCGTGTTGTATTGTACTAGTGTCTAATTAATATTTATTAATTATTATTACATAAATTTATATTTTTATATTTAAATTGAATTCTTTAATAATATATAGTTACATACTTAGATTATTGAAGTAACTCGTAATTTAATTATATCACATATTTTAACTTTTATTCTCAATACAACATATTTAGATTATTAATAAATAATTAATTTTTTTTAATTAATATTATCTTGTGAGTAAATTTTCTTTTAATTACCTTAAACTTGATGGGGAAACCGTAGAAATTTGTCTTTGAAAAAATGTAAAACATACACCACCCGCATGTTACATGCGAATATGTGATATAAAAACTTAAAATTTATAAAATATATATAATTCTATTGAAAAAACGTCGTTCATCT
Organism: Phtheirospermum japonicum; assembly: GCA_014905375.1. Classification (NCBI taxonomy): domain Eukaryota; kingdom Viridiplantae; phylum Streptophyta; class Magnoliopsida; order Lamiales; family Orobanchaceae; genus Phtheirospermum; species Phtheirospermum japonicum. The sequence goes on along the minus strand of BMAC01000122.1, from coordinate 1,486,578 downwards.
AACTTGTAGTATATGTAATATTATTTTCTGCGTAACATACTAATTTGTTCGTATAGATATACAATATGTGTATCAATGCATTATATTGGAATTTCATAAAGACATTTAAAATATATTTAATATTTATTTTCATAGGTATAATAATTTATTATTATTATTATTAACAGCAGTAGTGGTATTTTATCATTCCGTGTCACTTTGTTTTTATTTTTTGTAACAATAATTTTCCATACATATTTTTAATGCTATTTTCAATTCATTGTATTAGGATTAGGTAAAAAAAAAAAAAGTTTATATTTTATTTATTTATTTCTTTTATTTCATAATTTTATATAACTCGTGTTTTTCTTCAATAAATATTTAAAATTATAATAAAATTAATTAAACTTTTATTGTAAATAAAAATTAATTCAACTTATATAGATTTTTTCTAATTAGATATAACATATTTATATTTTTATATTAGAAGAATAAAAGTAAAAATTGAATTGAGCAAAATATGTTAAAGAAAAAATATTAAATTAGGTAACATGTAATAAAAGAAAATTATTGAATTAGGCAAAATATAATATTAGGAAAGTATTGAATTAGGTAAAATATAATAAAAGGAAAAAGTAATAAATTAGGTAAATATTAGGCTCGGATGACAACGAAACACCAACAAATTTTTCAAAGCTAACGAAGCATGAGAAACAAACACGTAGGATAGGGGGGTTTTGCATTAATATATAGGGGAGATTATTATTTTCAAAAATATTTTTCCATGTCTGATCATTTTTTAAATGTTATTTTAATAGATATTTAAAACATTTTAGATTTTTAAAAAACATATACACCGGATTTGTTTTTTAAATTTTATATTTTAATAATATTGTTTTCAATATTTGAAATAATTAATGATTTTATATAATATTACATTATAGATATCATTTTACATGTTTGTTTGTTTTTTTGAAAAAATCGATTTTTAAATTATATTGAAGTCTTATAATTTTCTGATTTTTGAACAATTTGAATTTTTTTTTCACGTATTTGAAATAGTTTCATATTTACCAAATAATTTTGGAGTTCTGTTTTCATTAATATCTTAATTCCTTAATATTTAAATTAATTTTAGATTTTATAAATATTTTTTTTAGTTTTCTTAATTCTATATTTTGAATACATTTTTTTTACATATTTAAAAGTATGAGGATTATATTTTTTTAAAGCAACTTCTACTTTTTTAAAATAAAGTTTGAATTATTATTTTTTTTTTTTGTCACAACTAGAATTAACCAATAGAGGTTTTTAGAAAGAGGAAGAGAACCTTAGCAATAGTTTTCTACCTCTTGTTTAATTTATTTTAGGGGGAGACAGACATAAAGTAAATAATAATAATAATAATAATAATAATAATAGATTGTTTCCCCCATTTTCACGAACACAATATGAAGGAAGAAAAATAATGACAACTAGTATTAACCAAAAGAAGTTTTCTGAGATTAGAATAAAAGTTTACTACTCTTTAAGAGAATACGAATAGAAAAGAAGAAGATTGTTAGAAAATTGGGGAAGAAAAAAGGATGACTACTAAAACTATCTAAAATAATATTTTTGAGATATGAAGAGAACCTTAGCAATAGTTATTATCTATAGTCTACTATTTATAAATCCATAATTGTAAGAATATTAAAATTATGCAAAACCCAATTAGTGAGAGCCTAAACTAAAACAAACTAGTACTATACTTGTACTTTGAACGCTAATTTTTCTTTTATCTCAAATAAATATAATTGAGTTTGAATGTATTAAAATATTAAAATAAATTTATATATACATGTCTACTTAAGTGTTATATATATATAATCTAATTATTATTCAAATATAAAATAGTATTGAAAATGGTATAACCTGATTCATAACGGGATTATTATTAGACGAAATGGACCTTGCAAATTATGAAAAAAAAAATTTGTACACAACATTTGTAGTTTTGTTAATGCGATTCTTCTTTTCAACGACGATTAATATTTTTATACGCTTACTAGTGGTCACTCTTGATATAACAACGTACAATTGGCCATGCATGAAAATCGACTTCTTTGGGAAAAATCAATATGAGAGAGAGATTGTCCTAAATTTTGTTGATAGTCATGGCGTATGACACAATCAAATGAAATAGTCGTCATTGGAACTTGAAAGTCAACCTCGAATCTGATGGCATGGCAGTCATTATAGGGATCAACACCAATTCACCTGCATTATTTCCTAAAAAAATATTAGCATGTACAACATGATTGCCAAATTTTGTAACAACCAATCTGGTCTCATTATACAACATAAGGGAATTGTTGATATTTATCAACAACATGAGTGGAGTTCCAGCTCATAGTTCGGCAATCCATAATATTTGATTGTGTTTAGAAACCCCGGCAAGTCAACGTCCTGCAATATACCAGTGTTAGAATCAGATTTGTATGCTCTATTAGATCTAATATATACTTTACATTTTTCATAATCTTATGACATCATATATTCAACAATTAAATCAACGATATCAAGTGTTTGATCATGAATAGCATGATCCTCTAAATGAGCGGAGCATTTAGTAGTGTTTTTTTTTTGTGGATATGTGTTCGCCAAAATTAACACAACATGGTAATCTTTCAATAATAACTCGTTTGGGATTTCAATTTGAACGATACAATCATTTAGTACTCCAACTATTGCATATCCTGTACTATTTATCTAGTCGACAATTTTTTTTAATTCAACACAATCGGGATCTGAACAAAGATTTTGTAGCCTCATAATCTTGGTCAACTTCAAAACCATACAATGAGTTCTTAAAGGTAAAGAATTGATCGTAACGTGAACTATGTCTAATCTAATGCCTTTAGGAATAACCGGCAAATTTTGAAGAACCTCCACCAATAACTATTATTTTGCCACTGAATGGAAGCTACCTATTAGAATTATTATGCGATCTCATCACGTCTTTCAATATTTTGTTCAAAATTTTGAAATAATACATATGCATCGTCAGAGTTTCATCCCAAATAATAAGTTGTTGACCGCTCGTCGTTGAAGCGTCAAAAATAATATTTATATAAGTCCTCGACTTTCCTCTACTAACTAGTAGCAGCGGCAAGTAAGGGTCGATCCCACGAGGAGTGTGGATTAATTTGTGATTTTCTTATATTTTAATAAACTAAGAAAACGGGGTAGAGAATATTAACTATTCTAAGAAAATTAAATAACTAAATAATTAACGAAAACAATTAAACGAAACAAATAAGAAAAAAATAAATAATAATAAAATAACTTTCCAGTCCTAGTTCAGTTTCCACCCTCATTCAATTCATTTAACCAATTGCAATATCAAATTCACTCATCATATTAAACTGAAAACCCTAAGTAACAATAAGCTCTGCTACTCGAATTTTTCCTTATTATGTATTTAATTAAAATAAGCTCTTTAATTAACTCTAATTACTGAATAACCTAAGATAAGCTCTCTAGATTCAACCCAACAACAGCATTAAGAATCAGACAAATAGGTTAATCTAAGCAATAAACTCATAAGCTCGATTTATTCTACCTATGTTGTGTTACCCCTAATGATACGAGACCATTAGTTGCTTCAGAGAAATCGAAACTACGATAATTACACGGGAAGCAGTCCTCTTTCTAGCAATTGATAACAAAATCCCTAATTTAGGTGGCCAATCCAAATCAAGAATCAAGAAATCATATCATGAATATAGCAATCATGATATGTAAGCAAAATAACACAAGCAATCTCATATGAAAAACGAAAGAAAAACGCATAAATTAATTAAAACAGAATATCACGAGGGTTTCCACATCCCTAGGACTAGATAAAACAATCAACTCACTAATGAAGTTCATGAAATAATTAGAAGAAAAATAAGTAAAACATAATTCTAAGATAATAAAAGAGGAATAAGAGAGCTTAAATCTTGATCTTGAGTCTTGGACCTTCAAGCTCTTGATGGATGGTTGAATTGGGCTTCTTTTGGTGCTTTGGAACCCTAGGATTAATGTCCAAGATGTTTTTGATGTTTAAGGGAGGTATTTATAGGTTTAGGAAGTCTTGGGCAATAAGAAACCCTTAAAAATGCATTTTCTGGGCAGTCGCGTCGACCGAGCGTCGACTGACGCGTTTCGGATCGACGCGACAGAGAGTTCGCGGGCAATTGCATCGGCCAGGACTTTTTATAACGGTTCTGGAGTCAGCCGATCTAGATTGTCGACGCGGGCGGACTGGGCGAGCGTCGCAGGCAGCACTCGGCAGCGCTCGGCAGGCTTGGTCGGCCGTGCTCGGCAGTCTGGTCGACAGGATACTATAACGGTTCTTGACTAGCAGTGATGTTAGCTGTTCCCTACTTTCTATAACGGTTGGTCCCAGCGATAACCCATCTAGATAGCCCAGAATCGTCCTTTCTTTGGCAATTCACTCGTTTTGTCTCTCGTTTCCTCGTGCAACTCTTATTCATCATCCTTAAATCTTCAATTCACCAATTTAACACCTAATTACTGCAAAATAGATTAAAAACACACAATTGGTGCTCGACTACTCATAATAATAAATATGTGAGAAATAAATAAATATAAGAATATTAAGCACATAAAATATAGGAATTAAACCATTAAATAAAGCATAATTTCTCGTCTATCAGTTGCGCATGTATTATTAATTATGCAAGTGGAGTTCCAATAAAATTCAAATATGATGAATTTTGGTGGAGATTAAAAGGGACCTAAAAATCTCGAGTGACAAGTTCTTCCTTTGGAAAGAAGAACAGAAGCTATTGGTAGTGATGTCGAGACACCCAAATAAAATCTTACTTTAAAATATATAGTAGCGTGAACAAGTGTCATATCCACATGGAGAATGTAATTAAAATTCTTTAACGATGTGATTTAAAAAGGGGGTTTTGATTTTAAAATCTATAAAACTAAAAATATTAAAAATAAAATAAGAAAACTGACAATTTATAAAATAGAACCAAAAGCAAAGAAAAGTATGAAAATAAATATGCGACGAAACTGCCTTGGTTGAAATGATTTCCACCTTGAAGTATCTAGCTGATACTTGATGCAAAAATTTAAATTCACAATTCTATATAATTATCATTGAACCTACGATTCTATCTCCTGTCTTAGTCACATAAAATAATTCATTCACGTTAACCCTTATTGTTAAGAAATCCTCACAATCGTGCAGAATAAACTCAACAATAGCTTGAAAAACACAAGAGGCCGACAATCCAATAAATAAATAAATAAATAATCTGTTAATTACTAACTCTTTTAATTATTCCGCCTAAGAACGATAATGCATAATCCAGCCAATTATCTTTATTAGTTTATTCTTATGATAAATAAATAATCTAAACAAACTAAATTATTAATCAGGTAGTAGATGTCATGTATATAGTTACAGGTGGTCAATCCATAAACTAATCAAACAACCATGAAAATAAGCATGCAAAACAATCAATATATAAGATATTAAACTGAAAATAAATAAATAAATTCGATCTCATAGCATAATCTTCAATGTTTCAATCGTTTTCAACCAACGCAAAAGAGAGGATTAGCCACGTAGGGCTTTCATAGTTTAAAAGAAAATAAAATGAAGAAAAAGAAGAGAAAAGGTATGTTGTGCTGCTATCGCCTGGTGTCTGTTGAGTGGTCTCCCCTACTCTTTGGTGTCTTTTTCTAATATATAGGTTTGTCGTAAACCCTAAATCAGTTAAAGAGTCCTAATTATGGTAATTGAACACGCATGGGCCGAGTCTTGGGACGTAATACTTATTTGCGTCCGTTATGCTTGTTCTGCTTCTGTATGCTAGTGACATTGACAGCGACACCAGCATCGACACCAGCGTGGTGGTCATGTCGTGGTTCGTTTTGTACAACGACACCATAAAAAACATGGTCATGTTTGTGATGTTCCGTGTCTTCAGATTCTTCTGTTTCAAAACACTAGCAATGATACCAACGTAGCCATGGTGTTCCAGAAAATAGCGATTTAGCTCCATTTAATATTATCCATGCTCGTTCATATGCTCGTCCGCAAAATAATGCATAAAACCGCTCCAAACTGCACTAAAATCAACAAACTATAGCGTCCGCTCAAAAATAAAAAATAAGATGAAAATACGACATTGAAGCTCATGATCACCACAAATATGTTGATAAAAATCCCTAATAACCATGTATATTTACAACACATCAGCTATGCCGCTAGATGTTACATTCAAAATAAATACATCATTGGATATAATGGCCACATAAAGTGTCCTCCAAACAAATGTGTTACCGGTCCCTTCGTATCCATAAGCAAAAAATACATAACTTTTGGTCTAATGTACTATATCCATTAATTTATCATAAATGTGATGCTAGTCAACATTCATATTATCAACTAATTTACCATGTTTCTCAATGAGTCCTCACATATATTCCAACTTTTCAACAATAAACCTATTACAATACATACTGGAATCGACAACCTTTGGGATTGATATTAGAGAAAAACCCTTTATGCTCTTTTCCATACTCTCCAAAAAATTGTCAACTTCAAGTAAAGTAAGGTTCTGAATTTTAGCATCACTTATTTGTATACATGAAAAAAATAAAAAGTGCATTGAAATTGGAATTAAAAGTATTTGTAATAAATATAATACAATCAAATGTCACTAATAATTTATAGATGATAAAAATAAATATCATTAATTTATACCTTTTGATTTTCTCATCTATTGTTCATTATGTAGAATTTCATCTAACAAATCTTCTCATCATTTCACTCACTATTGTTTGGGACGTGCTAAAGATTTTGATGCAATCAAGGTTGCGAATAAAGATCTTACGGAATGTGCCAATCCCCAATTACTTGCTTCTGATATATCGCCAATATATTATCTATCATCTAACAACAACCCCATAAATTAGCATGTATAGCGATATGTATTGTATTATGTGTCATTTTTTTTTTATATCACCGTGACATTGTGCTCCTCTAACTACATATATGAGACACCAAGTATAATAATTATCACGTGATCCTGGCGAAGTATAGTAAGTTTGTGCCAATGATAACAAATGTAATTGTTTATGTGTCCATTCTTTTGTTGTTGCGTCCCAAGCAAAGTTTTTAGGAAACTCATTATAAGTCAAATTCGTGCTTCTGAATATTTTTTATTTGCCTAGAATCGACATAAAAATATGTTATGAGGCGTTGATTTGCGTTTCATTACCGTGTTCAACTGATTATTATCATTATACAATATATTATGCTCTTCTGAAAGATGAAACTCAAACGCATGACAAATGAAATTTTTACTGGATTTTACAACATAATATTCTTTACGCCGCTTCGCATGTAAAATGTAATGACAATCACAATATATGTTGATCACATCAATCTTTTTCTCCTATTCATCTCCATCTTTATTCTTATAGAGTGTTGCAGTGATCTTATCATTACTTTTGTTGTCATATTTGAACAAATACCTTATAGATCGGGATTTGTTACACCATTCAACATTCAAATGAACTACATACTTCAGCATTAAATCAAGATTATATAAAATGACCTACCGATTATCTAGCTGAACACCATTATTTTTAACAGTTCTTCCAATATCTCTACGTCTATATATACTGTGTAACCATCATTATCGACAGTAGTAGTATCTACAAACCTCTTTAAAAAATATTTCGTACAATTTCTATCAACCATGCAAGGAGAAGATTTTGGTAAGTAACCACATGGTCTACGAATTATGCTAAAAAAATTCCTACATAATTAAAAAAAATATAATACTATATGAATCTCTGAATTAAAAAAAGTAAATAAATCATCATTAATACTTAACATTGTTTTATGAGATCAATTCAATTAAAAGAGTATTGAATCATAATAATATCTGATAAATAACATGTTGATAGCCAATAAAATTAAATTATATTGTGTTGCGTATTTTTGTATAATTTAATGTTTAAAAAGTGGTCAAGTGATTTATGAAAAAACAATAAATTCTATTGTTGGACTTACAAAAGCAAAACAAAAAACGTAAAATAAAATAACAAAAAACTCACAATAAAAATCAAAATAACTTAAATTGATTATATATATATATATATATGTGTGTGTGTGTGTGTGTGTGTGTGTGTGTGTGTGTGTAAATGATCTTATTATTTTAATATTATTCTTATTATTTTTAATATTAATCAGTGTATCTATTCTAATTATGTTAAGAGAATTCTTACATAAATTAAAAAAAAAAAAACACTAAAGTTAGGTACCTTTTTAATTAAAAAAAATACTAAATCATCATTAATATTAAGTAGGGTATCTATCATAATTATGCTAGGAAAATTGATAATATTAGATGACATTTTTTCTCTCACTTACTCATCCTATTCTCTTTCCCTCTAAATCTCTCGTTTTATATAGATATAGATATCATAAGTCAAATACTTGATAGCACAAATCACAAATCAATTCCAAAGCACAATATATTAAATCCTATGGAATTAACTAAAACGTAAACAATATAATTTCATATGGATCCATAATCAATGATATATAATTCCTCATTGTATTTTAAGAAATAAACGTTATTATGTTCTATTTCTCAAGCCTCTCAAAAATGTTAATAAACATAAAAACTTAATTCAATAAACGGTTTTTTTCTTTATATTTTTTCCTCCTACCGTCTTAATTCTTAAATTCGATAAAAGTAATAATCTAAAATCGGCGAGTAGAAGCCTATATCCGTAAAAATAATTAGAAAACTATATTTCTACCTATGAAATTGGATGGAATAGTTCCCAAAATTCTCAATTCATTCGTCTAGGCTTCGTTTTCTTGGGAGGATAGGACAGGATACTGCTGGATATCACGTTATTTCCTTCGTTTGGTTGTGTGGATTGAGGCCCAGTGGATAACAGCCGGCCCATGATAAGATCCGGCTAATATGTGATAAATAATCCGGGGCCAATGGGTGAGATAATTTTGTCCATCTTTTCCACGATTCAAAAAGACCATTACACCCTCATCTTTGCTAATATGAATTTGTTCCGGAAGCTATTGAGCTGGCAAAATTGGAGAAAAGCTAAACCACCAACACCGACATAGGCGAAGAAAATACAATACGATGCGCCTATTAAGGATGATGGAATCGAAGCAAAAACTGCTCCTAATTTCCCAAGAACGGAAAAGAAAATCATGAATGCAGCAGATATCTGTACAACCCTTCGACTGCAGCTCAATTGCGTCTTTGAAGCTGCTAAATTGTATTCTACACCGATGGTAAGAAAGTGAGCATAAATCCACACAATCGCCACAGTAATAAGAACCGCAAACCGTTCAAATATATTATTTCCCGATTTTATCATGTGCGGTAGATACTGAGAAATAAAACCATAAGCACTAGCCCAGGCAATCCAATTTCAACACATTTCGCAACCCCAGGGAAACCGAATTCATAGAGCACCAAACCAGTAAGAGCAACCAAAGGAAAAACGGAAATAGGACTAAAAAATCTTGCAATATTACGCCAGAGACCACTGAAACTGAGGACTATCTGAATGGTCGAGGCGACAATGAGTGCACCCTAGGTGGCCCGTATTATCTTTGTGAACCTCGATATCGGATCCGGGTCGCTCCATCTACTGGAGAGGATGATCGAAACTGGCGCGACAAAAGTGTACGATCCTCCGATCACGACAGGTAATCTAATTCCGAACCACGATTGTAACAAAGTGTTCAACCCGGCAACGAACAGCAAAGTCTGCATAACTTTCGCTTTCTACTCATTTCCTCCTCCCATTTGAGGAACCAGTGAAGAGGGTATGATGACCGTTGTGCCGAGCATTACCAGATAATGTTGAAATCCAAGAAGGATAGCTTCACGCCATGGAGGAGGGCCAGTAATGCAGTAATGAAAGAAGACAACTTTCAAAGGCAGTTATTTGTAAGAAAATAATTTAAATAATCATAAGGGTAACAATGTCAATAATCAGTAAATACATTGCAAATCCTAATCCTATCAGATAAAGGTGTCAAGGGAACAAACAACCCACAATTTTATATAAACAGTGTTATCCTTAAATAGTCAATAAAATAATCCTATCCCATCACCTAAAGCAAACAAGGCCCTGATGTACTAAAACACCACATTGGGATGTGTGTCCGTATCTAAAATGTATAAATATTCATTAACTTGTTGAACTTGTCAAAAATGGTCATAAATACACTGGTGACAAAGTTAGTCAACCAATTAAATTTTGCCACACATTTAGTCAAATTTTGAGAATCTTAACCAGAAATTTATCGGTTGAAATTCAAGTGGTGATAAATTTAGTCCACCAATTAAAATCTTTATCGTACATTTATACCAAATTTTTGGGGTCATGTGCAATTTTTCAGCAAGAATTCCAATTTCGGATGAAAATTGGACTAGATGTGCGACAAGAATTCAATGGTGAATTAAAGTTGTCAACCCAAATATTTATGCACCATTTTTGCCAAGTTTAAAAAATTGATGAAAGAATTCTACGTTTAGCCATAATCCGTATGATCACAAAGCGTGATGATGGAACAAACAGATTAGGTTTCTATCTCATTCTTTTCATAGTGAGTATCATAAATGTTTATTCATAATAACGTAAGCGAATTTGATAAAGGAAAACAAAATCACATGGACTTTTTAATTTCTCACACTTTATCATATATACCCTTTTTTTAAAGATACCCTATGAACTTCACCACCTGTGAGATTTTCCTATTAGTGAATAATCGCGTGCGATGCACACTCCTATCTGAAGGGCATTTTTGTCACTTATTGTCTTAAAAGCTAGTGATTCCTGACATTTTCATTGCAAAATTAGGGTTTTATAATTATATTAGAATTGAATTTGGTGAATTTTTAATTGTATTAATTATATGGGCTAGCTTCCCTCACTGTTCTTTCGTATATTCGACGACATTTTTATGAATTTGATCATTTCACTTGTCGATTCTTCCTTCACCAAAATTTCAGTTTTTTCTTTTGCAACTGAAATACCCTTTTAGGTTTTGATTTTTTTGGATGAGGGATATATGTTGTGCAACTTTCAATAGATTAGGCATGTCATTTGAACACGTTAATATTTAAGACATTAAATGACAAAAACACCCTTTAGATAGGAGCATTTCTTGCACGTGATTAGTCTCTGACCGAAAAATTCTACCGACGGTGATAATATAGGGAACTTCTACGGTGCCGTAAAGGTACCATTCCCCACTTAATTAGAACCATTAGATCAAAAACTGGTTATGGATAATGATAAGATCAAGGGATGTAAATGCAGAGGGATTGAGAGGTATGATACCTTCACGGCACCGTAGTCATTTCTGATAATATATTGTTATACATAAAAATATGATGCTTAGGGATAACTTACCAATAAAAAAAAGGTTATATAATAATGTGTAAAATATTGAAAAGTTGAGGGGGTTTAATTTTTTTTTTTATTTTCCAATTCGATAAATTACTCAACTTGCTTTGTTAGCATCCTTTTCACCATTTCAAGGAAAATATCTCATTTCCTCTTTACCATAAAACAAAATGAAGGGGA
>BMAC01000122.1:1459762-1474895 GCA_014905375.1 Phtheirospermum japonicum | reverse complement strand
AAAAAATCGAATTTAATTCTTGGTTCCAGCATATAGACAAGCGTGTGGTAACATTACTACTGTATCTACTGATAATAATGATGATTGTTTACATTGAATATTTCACTTATACTTATTTTGGCTTTATAAATGCCATATCTACAAAACTATCTTCATGTAAATGTAATTAATGCCTTTGTCGATTACGTCTTGGGTGGAGTTGGACACATATTACCCAATTAATTAAAAAGTTTAGACCTCGTTTCATTTCATCCCTAAACTGAATGCTCATAGGTTACTTTTTATATCAAAGGTTAGGAAAATTGCAATTTTTGTCGTGTAAGTTTGACCTCTTTTAATTTTTGTCCTGTAAATTTAGACGGTTCGAAAATTGTCTTGTATCTTTAAGATTTTCGCATTTTATGTCCTCTAAATATAGGTGGTTCGAAAATTGTCTTGTATTTTAAAAAGTATTCGCGTTTTATGTCCTCTAAGACCATAAAACGCGAAGATTTAGAGGACAAAAAACGCGAAAATCTTTTAAGATACAGGATAATTTTCGAACCGCCTATATTTAGAGGACATAAAACGCAAAAATTTTAAAGATACAAGACAATTTTTGAACTGCCTATATTTACATAACAAAAATTAAAATGGATCAAACTTGCAGGACAAAAAATGCAATTTTCCCTCAAAAGTTTTAGGAAATTGCAATAAATACAACAAATGCTCATACGTTACTTTTTTTCCTCTTTCCCTTTCCGCTAACACTTTTAAAACAGTATGACAAAAATACAATTTCTTAATTTCTTCTCTGTATCACACGTTCAATCCTCTGTATTTTCTCATTCCCTCTATTGGAAAGCCATACAAATCAATTCACCATAATCAATTTCGTCAACAAAAAAGATAAAAATACATCGAGAAAGAGTGCACATCGAGAAGAGTAGGAAATGGATGATTGTTGCAAAGACAATACAATATATATATATATATATACACACACACACGTGTGTGTTAAATTAATCTATATTGGTTTTGATAGTTTAATTATGTGCTGTGATAATTTCATCATTGGTTGTATATATAACATTTGTAAATATTATTATTGCAATGTATAGTATGATTAATGTATTACAACAATAAATAATTTATGTATGTCAGTAATTATTATACAAGATTCATGCTTGTTATGGTGATTACTACTTGTGGTAATTTTAGTAATGGTTATGGTAATATTATTGTTGGAGTTAAATAACCAATGGAGTTAGTAAGCTTACTTGGACACATGATTCATTGTTGCAATTTGCTGATTAATGTTATGTAACAATTATTAGTTTACTTTTGTTGATAGTTATTGAACACAAGGTTGTTGTCATGTTATGGCAAATGTTTACGGTGTCGTGAATGAATGGACCATGCTCGCTACTCTTCCTGTATTTACATTCATTTATTCACTAATATTTATATTCAATTTTTAATTCAATAATTATAATTAAATGAAGAATTGTACCCTCAAGGCACCGTAGAAGTTCTTCATATTATGATTTATAATAATTAACCGGCGATATAATTTTATTATTAATTGTGATAAATTTTTTTCTACCAGTCAATCAAACTCACTTATTGGCCTTCAACCCCTCAGATATTTCAAGTATGAAACATGGGGAAAACCAAGGGTAAAATCATTATAAAATTGAACCAAAAACATGTTTAATTATTCAAAACATACTTAAAAGTCATAGCCAGCGAGGAAAAAAAATTGTTGACACAATGTATAACAAAATTACATTTTTATTGTACTTACTGATTAGTTTTTTAGAGATAAATTGTACTTCTATATTTTTATTTAATTTTAAATTATTATTTAACAATATTTTTGTAAACACTAATCTTATTTTTACAATAACTACAAATTTAATCTCTTTTGCGTAGGGATGATCCCACCCCGCCCGGGGCCCCGACTCATACCCAGGGGCGGGGTGGGTTTGGGTCCCTCTGCACAAATTTTTTATTTATTAAAATATATATTATATATATATGTCATATGATTATTAGATTTTTTACATTTAGTATTATATTTAACATATTGTATTGATAAGGTTCTTTTAATGTATAATACATATTAATAAAACAAAATGAAAGTTAAAATATTTATAACTAAGATTATAAATATATAATTTATTTTATTTTTTATTTATTATTATTTTTAATTAATTATTAATCTCATATTAATTTTAATATTTGATTATTATATATTAAAGTTATTTTAAATTTAATAAAAGAAATTTAAAACTTATTGTAAACAACTATGCACAAAGACATTTTCATGTGGGGTTTCTTTTATACACATATAAGGATAGTATAATTTCTTTACTACACATGGTTATAAAAAGAAAAATGAAACAACTTGATCAAAATGTTCTTATACTATGTAGATTCACGATTTATCATATGGTCATAATTTCACTTTATATATCTTCACAGTATACCACGAGGTTAATTATATTTCAATATACCGTGGTTATATTATAACTTCACGATATCACGAAGTTATAGTAAAATGTATTCTGAAATCACTCTTATATATTAATGTAAAAAATTTTTAATCTATGTGTTTTATTCGTAAGTTTCGATTGACAAATAAAAAATCTTATATATTAATGTAAAATTTTTTTAACCTATGTGTTTTATTCGTAAGCTTCGATTGACAAATAAAAAATTCCGGGTTAAAACTTTTATGTTTAGATTGTACATTAGTAATGTATTCAATCTAAATATAAAAATGTTAAATTATATACTAATAATTAATAAATATTGATTAGACACAAGTACACACGACACGGGTTGAGAGTTAACATCTTTTGAATATCTCAAAGTATATAACTAATAATTATTAACGAATTTATTCTAAATATGGGCGCAGTATGAATAATGGAAATTATGATCAAAGATTCCTCTATCAACCGCCATCTACTTCAGAGATAATATATAAAATAATTTAATAATAATAATTAATAAAATAGATATTAAACACGGGTTTAAAATGTGACGCCTTTTGAATCTTTGTAAGTATGTAACTAATATTATTAAGGAATTTAATTTAAATATCAAATACAAAATTATTTAATAATTATAATAATTAATAAATAGATTAGACATGTACAAGGCACGGGTTGAGAATACATTATTTTAACATGTACAAGGTACGGGTTGGGAATACATTATTTTAACATGTACAAGGTACGGATTGGGAATACATTATTTTAATTTTATTTTTAGATTTAAAATTAAATAACTATCATAAATATTTTTATATTAATTTTTTGATAAGTCCCGTATAATACAAGGATGTTAAACAATTGTATATTTATGCAAAATCCTCCTAATTATGTGTTTTCTTCGTATGTTTCGCTTGGATAGTAAGAAATTGTGGTGTTTCGGTTGCTTATGTGCCATTCGATCCTAATTTATACATAATTTAATATTTTTCTTTTATTGTATATTGCCTAATTTAATAAATTCATTTTATTATATTTAGCCTATCTTGATAGTTTTTTTTTATATTTTGTCTAATTCAATAATTTTCTTTTATACTCCTAATATAATAACATAAATAAGTCATATATAATTAGTATAAAAAAATCAAAATTAATTTTTTTAATTAAAAGACAAATTACATATGAAATATTTTTAATTACATGGAAATAATTAAATAAATTGTATTTAAATAAAAATTAAAATAATTTAAGTTTGAAATCTTGATATTCTATATATGTAAATTATGATATATTTGCAATAATTTGAGTATGTAACTAAATATTAGTAATGAGCTCAATCTAAATATTAAAAAAAAAATTATATAATAATAATTAATTAATATTTATCAGACAATGACACAATGCGAGAAGGTTTAAGAGTATGACACCTTTTGAAATTTTCAAGTATGTAACTATAATTACTAACAATATTAATCTAAACATAAAAATATAAAATAATTCAATAATACATCTTTTGAATTTTTATAAGTATATAAATATAATTATTAACGAATTTACTCTAAACATTAAAATATAATATTAATCAATAATTATAATAATTAATAAACTGAAAAGGGTACGGGTTGAAAACACATCCTTTCAATTTTTTATTTTAAATTTAAAACTTTATAATTTTCTCAATATTTCCATATTTAGTTTTAATAAATCCCGTGTAATACACGGGTGTTAAACTAGTTATACTATTATACCGTGGTATTAATATATATATTTAGAGTTAGTAATAGGTCGGGTTGGGCCAAACTCGACCCAAATTTTTTAGTAGGAGCTAGCATAATTTTTTAAGAAATGTACATACCTCCCGCACTGCACTATACTATAACGATATTTTTATTAAAATCGTGATTTAAAATATGAATGAAACTTGTATCGCCTTTTTTATGTAGTTTTTATTTTAAAAGTAAACTGTACCGTCAAAATCGAATCGCACGCATTTATATACTTTCAATGCTTAGATAACTTATATGTCTACCTAATTTATATAATTGAATTAATAAGAATAAATGTATTAAAACTCAATTATTTGGAAAATAAATAAATTTAGACTTGCATTTTGAATTTAAAAAATTTTATTTTGCATGTGTTTTTTTTAAGTGTTGCAAAAATATACTCTCTCCATCCACAAAAGATAGATGGTAGACAAAAACACATAGATTGAGAAGATAAAAATAATTATAACTGAGATTGTAATTTTTTTATATACTTCCTATTTTAACCTTAACTTTAGAGTGTTGTAATAAATAAAATAAATTAAATATTTCTTAGTCTTTTATTTGTAACTATTACTTTTAAAAGGTAAATATGCGTATCTTTTGTGCACAAAAAAAAAATGGAAAGAATGCTATATTTTGTGGACGGAGGAGAATTCATGTATGTGTTTACGAGGAAAATTCATGTTTGTGTTTTCACATAATATGTCCACTTTATAAAACAACGGATCCCAACCATTCTCTCTAAATCTATGAATAAGCATCTTTGTATTAACAACTACATCCATTGCGTTCAACATATCTTGAGTTTTAGATTGCAAAATCCTACAAAGATCATATGTATTTACGCGATCCTCGTCTGAAGTAGCTGCAGACGCAAAGGAGGCTAAGACGAGGCAGAAGGAGTTGCAGAGGTTACGCGATGCACAAGTGCAGTCTCAGAATGAGTTACAGAGAATGCACGAGGCATAGGTGCATGCCCAGATGGACTTCGAGCAGCGACAGGTTGAGGAGCGTATTAATGCTGCGATGGCCGCGTTGGCATCACGACCTCCGCCTCCTCCCCCTACCCCTCATGCTGAGTAGTTTATTCGATTATGAGATGTTGTATTATTATTTAGAATTAATTTGATTTTGATTCATATTTATTCAATTTATTATGTATTTACATTTTTTTTTTGAAATATTTGTAATTAGGTGGTTGAACAATAAAAATATTGGAAGAAGGGTTCATTATTCCAATTTGTAAAAATATTAGGGGAGAAATAAAAAATATATTTACCGACGGACATGAAAGCCGTCGGTAATATCAAATGGTAAGATTTACCGACGGATTGATAATCCGTCGGCAGTATATATTAGGTTTTGGTTTAAAAGTGTCGACGGATATATGTCCATGGGTATAAAAATGTTAACGATGGGTATATATCCGTCAGCATTAATAAATATAATAAAAAAACATATAATGCCGACGGGCTAATTATCCGTCGGCAAATCAAAAAAAAAAAAAAAAAAAAATCCCCGACAGGCAACTTATCAACAGCACCTTCCGTTGGAAAGCCGTCAGTAAGTTGCCGACAGGGCGACAAATTTGTCGGTCAGTTAAATTGTCGACAAAGGGTTTGTTGACGACCTAGATCTGTCGGGAAGTCGTCGGTAAGTGATTTGCCGACGGCGTGGCCGATGTATTTGCCCGTCGACAATGACGATTTTTTTTTTTTTTTGGTGCCAGTACGTTCAAATTTTGAATAAGAAGAATTTTCATCAATTTTTAGGTGCTTTGTTGGAGAGACTGTGGAATGAAGTTTCGAGTTTAATGATTATAAACACCGATAGTAATATTATTTGCTATGGTTTTTGAAGACTCAAGGGAAGGAGGACTAGCATTTTCTTTAGATCATAGTTTTTGAAAAAACAGTGAATCAATTCCGTTGTTTTTTATGTTGAGTTTTGAACATGTATAAAACTTCATGAATAATTATTAAGCGAATATCTAAAATTCTTATAAAAAAATCAAATTAGGATCCACAATTATTTATTTGAAAATATATTATTAAAATATAATTGCACAATAATTAAAAGATTCACCATAAAAAAAAAAAGAAACTTAAATATTTTATTAAAATATACTAATTGCATAATAACTAAAAGATTCACCATAAAAAAAATATTTTAAAACCTAACGATTATATGAATGAAAAATATCAATTAAAAATTTGCAATTACCTTTAGATGGACAAAAATCAAGCCTCTACGCGTCTAGATGTTAGGTGTTCGTCTACCGCCGACTAACGCTTGACAATTTATATAGCCTTTTCTTGGGATACATCCTGTTAATGTAAGGGTAACCTCGCCAATTTTTACAACACCTAGTGGCAAAATCGTAAAGTGACAAGAAAAATTAAAAGAACCCTAAATAGTAAACCCCACGCCTGCCATTTGCTTACATGCAAAGCATAAAGCCGCCACGTGGAAGGGATTGATGATACATATCCTGTCATCCTGCCACCACTACTAACCAATCAGAAAGGCGCCACCACGTTGCCACCACCTTTTTTTCACCTCCAAAACAATTAATTCACTAACCAAAATTAATTATTCCGAATTAAGGTTACAGCTAGCTACACCCTGAATTAATGTAAAAACCAATAATCATTCATTTCATAGTAATCATGTTCTTAAAAGCGTTTTACAAGGCGGTAACGAAAAATAAATAAATAAATATTCTCCCCCAACTGAATTTAGCCGGACGGGGCCCACAACTGCCTCACATGCGAACCAAGTGAGCGGTGTCAGACACGGACCCACCACCACCACCACCACCACCACCTTACCTGGCCACAACTCTTTCCAACTGTTTTTTTACAAATCCTTTCTGCCGCCGCGCGTGCAACCCACTCCCACCGCCGAGCGTGCCACGCACCCGCCCCTAGGGTTTTCTTTTTTCTCGGGTTTGTACCTTTTATAAAACTTACAGGCTCCCAGCCTCCAGCCTCAATTCTCTCTCTACATTGTGATTCTCCTCTATCTTCGAGATCTTCTATTCCTTTTTTCCCTCTCTCTAAATATTTCCTGGTGGTCCACCCGCGATTTTTTCTCCACTATTTCAGTTGTGCAGTTATAATTCAACCTTCAAGCAGCAGCAAACACCCCCATAATCCCCCTTCATCCTTTTAAAAATACCCGCCATTGATATTTCGCGGTCCTCGTTTTTCTACTTTTAATTATTTTCTATGGCGCAAGAACTGGAAGACGGAGAGTTTTGGCTGCCGTCGGATTTTCTGACGGACAATGATGATCTGTTAATGGACTTCAAAACCGACCCTCTGAAGACGAAGGGATGCAGTGATTTCTCACATGGCTATGGGAGTTCACTTGGTTTCAACTCGGATCTGAGCTCACCCGTTGACTCAGTTATGGGCTCCACCGAAACCGAGAGTGACGAAGATGACTTCATCGCCGGGTTAACCCGGAAAATAGCTAACTCAACTATCCAGGACTCTAATTTCTTCTCCGACCACAAAACGGAGGTAAATATATATATATTCATACGAACTCTTCCTATTAATTTTCGAAATATTTAACTATTAATATATTTTTCAAATTTCTTATTAGGGTTGGAAGCTATCCAGTTCGCCGCAATCAACTCTGTGCGCGTGCAAACAGGGGTCCAGCCGGAGCAGCCCGAACTGCGTTTCTCGGATATCAACCCCGAAGGGTGCAGAAGATGCAGTCGGGTGGGATTTGCTACATGCGGCTGCAGGAGAAGTTGAGAGGATGCGAAAAATGGAGGAAACGACACCGTTTTATTTAGCGCCCAATATCTTCGCTACGGCCCCGAATCCTAGCCCTGTTTTTGGCCCTGTCAGTAATCAGACTTCGATCCCGGACTTTTACCCATCACAAACTAAAACTCAAGCACACCTCGCCCATCTGCAACTGCAAGCAAATACAGTAAGTAATTATTTATTTAGTTTTACAATTTTATGTTTATTTTAAATGGTTTGATTGATCTAATTATAATGTTCTGTTTTTTCTTTTCTTCTTTAATTTGTTTCTTGTAGTTTCAACTGATGCAACATCAGCAGCAGATAATTAATCGAGGAGATTGGGGGCAAGGGAAAATCGAACCCCAGTTTCAAAGAAATCAAGGTTTATCGAAGGCGGCTTGGCCTACTTTGCAACAGTCTCAACAACAGCTACGTCCCGGTTCAGGGATGAGAGCGGTTTTCCTCGGGGAAACCGGTGTGAAAAAAGAACGGACTGGAACCGGTGTGTTTTTGCCTCGAAGATTTGGAGCGAGCCCAACCGAAAATCGCAAGAAACCAGGTCTGTAACTTAGCCCAAACAATTATCAATAATCCACTTTTAGTAGTAGCATTAATCTAGTAGTTTTTTTTTTGTTTTTTTAGTATGGTTAAATAGTTTGATATTAATTTTCGAATGTTTTTTTTTTTTTGGTGCTGATTGTGATTTGATTTAGCAGGGTATTCTACTGTTCTGTTACCGGAGCGAGTGGTTCATGCTTTGAACCTGAATATAGACTCGATTGATGCTCAATCCCAGCTCAGAGGCAATAGAAAACCGGCGATGAATCAGGCAACCCGACCCGTATAAGAAGTGGTTTTATTTCTTTTTGAATGGATAAGAATACAAGCAGTTTACTTTTTGACAGGTGATTAGTGGTAGAATTACAGGAAAGTGGGAAGTAGTAATATTAAGTAGATGATGATGAAAAAGGGAATGTTTCAACAGTTAAGGTAGTAGTAATGTTTTTTAGCTTTAGAATAATATATGAGAAGAAAATAAATTACCGGTGGGGTAAAAACAGTTTTTTGTTTTTTTTTACTTGTGTGGCTCGAGGTACAACAATACAGTGCAGAATGACAGTTTCATGGAATTGGAAGATTTAAATAAGAAATCAAGGAGGGTTTTGTTTTGATGAAGCTTCTAATAGATGGGTAATTAAATTTTTTAATTCCCACTAATGGATAGTTTTATCAGCGTGTTGGGGTTTTGTTTTGGTTGAAACTCCAGCCCTGTTTTTGATTTTGTCGTGTCATAGTGTGTGTATCGAAAATTGAAAATTGAATGAATGATCGGTTTGTTTTTTAGTGAATAATCAATCACTTGGGATTATGTTCATAATTGTTGTTTAATCGTAGTTATGGTCAAAGTATGGGGTGAAGCGAAAAAAAGCACTGGCACAATATACTTTGTATTTTGTACCTTCTGTGTCACATGCTTTGCTTGGTACTCTGGCTTTTGACTGTCTTGTTAACAGTGTTTTCAGCGGTTTTTCATTTCAAGTCCTATAAATTGCAGTTGTATTCTTAATATATTAAAAAATTGAGCAGACAAATGCCTTTGAAGAATCAATTATACTGTGCGGTGCTAAGCAAAAACTTTGTCTGGTACCTAAAATGACTTGAGCAAAATTCGAATAACATTAAAAATTGCCCATAAGTTTGGGTTTATTAAATAAATAATACTTTTTTTATTCAAAATTGATAAAATAATACACTTTCAAAAATAATTGCGATAAAGGCGTCCCGGGTACTTTCTATACGGTACTTTAAAGTAACCGTTCTAGAAAATAACCCGGGACGCCTTTCCCAAAGGCGTCCCGGGTCTAAAATGGCGAAAATAAAATTTTGAGATTGAAATGAAAATAAAAAAATAATTGGGGGGGGGCGGGACGCCTTTGCCAGTGGCGTCCCGGGTGTGTGTTGAAAAAAAAAAAAAAATGAGGGGGCGGGACGCCTGGCGTCCCAGGTTAAAATGCAAAGAAAAAAATAAACGGCCATAACCCTAGCCTCTCTCTTCCTCTCCCCCATTTCCCGTCTGCCCAAACCCCCTTCTTCCCCTTTTCTCCCATTTTTTCCGGCAGCAGCAACACAAGGCGGCGACGGTCGGAGCAACAGCGGCGCAAGGCGGCCGGAGCAGCAGCAAAGCGGCGCGGTAATTTTTTTATTTTTTTTAAATTCAGCAACATTATAAATATTATTATGTTAATATATATTATATTGTTTATGTGTATATTGTGTTATTATGATTAGTGTGTTAATATATCAAAAATGTTAATATATATTGTGTGTTTATGTGTTTGTAAATTTTAGTTGTTCATTTTTATTAATTTGTGATGKAATTATTCATTATATAAATAATCAAATTTGTTAATATGTCAATTTTAATGTCAATATTTATAGAATATGATGTGAATCTTTTTTATTCAAATTAAATGTCAACGACTGCATATTCGTGAGGAGTACTATGATGATGATCCAGATGAGCGCAGGACATCTGTTAGCGGAAGACGAAGCATATCGGGTCCATCCAGGAGAAATGTACATCGTGATGCTCCGAATGAGCGCAGGGCTTCCGTTTCGAGCAGTGCAAGACGGAGCATATCTGGCCCTTCCACATCCTCTCGTCGTAGGGCACCCGCTGTCCCACCCGTGCCACCGCCAGTCATCTATCCTGGTAAACTTGTGATCCTTTAATAACTATTTTAGATGTATTTATCTTCTGAATAAATTTGAAATAATAAGTTGTTGTCCAACTTGAATGTAGATCCTATTGGTCCMTCATCATATAARGAGGGGGGTGATTATATTCCTACAATTGGATCATCCGAGTTTTATACTCCTACATATGTTGGGCAGTCGTTTACCGATCTTCTTAATACTGAGTATCCACAGTACGGCTCCCAATACGCACCTCACATGGACTTTTCGCGCCCACAATTCCATACGACACCAATTCCGATMCCGTTTTRCACTGGAACTGCGGATCCTCCACATCATGATTGGGGTTACATGGCAGACGAGGGAGAAGGTGACGAGCAAGTGCCGGATTCACCAGCCCCCAAACGACCACATGATCATAATCTACGTAGCGACAAGGAAAAGAGGAAGGCGATGTGTGGCACGGGTTCACATTATGTTTAGTTTAAGTATTTATTTATTCATTAATTAAATTTTTAAGTGTCGAAGTTTTCTATTTGGGTGTTGACTTTGGAAATTTCGTTAAAAAAGACATTAACGGAAAATATTACACCACGAAACATTCGGTACAACAACAACATAAAAACACTACATAACTGAAACATAAACACAATCCACACAACAAGATGAAAGCATTACACAATAAAAACACAAATGCAATCCACACAAGTAGAGTAATGTGTGTCATAAAGCATRCAGATGACAAGACAAGTCAAAGGTGTGATTCCCAATTGAATGGGGAAGTGTGACTTTAAGGTCACATCAATTGTAGTTGGCAAATGTAATTTTCGTATTCTTTTTTCATTTAATTTCTCTTTTCTTTGTGTGTGTGTTGCATTGTCACTGTTTTTGAATTGGGAAATGTYACTGCAAGGTCAAGAACTTTTGGTCGTACACTGTTTTGAAAACAAGAGAGCTTCCTTGTGTCCTGAACCTCCAGATGACAAGACAAGTCAAAAGGTGTGATTCCCACTATCACTGTTTTTTTTTTGTTTTTTTTGAATGGGGAAGTGTGACTGTAAGATCACATCAATTGTAGCTGGCAAATGTACATTTTCGTATTCCTTTTTCATTTAATTTCTCTTTTCTTTGTATGTGTTTTGCATTGTCACTGTTTTTGAATTGGGAAATGTGACTGCAAGGTCACAACAATTATAGCTGGCAATGGTACAATAATGCAATGCAATCAAATGAATAATAATAACACACTTTACACATATATCACTCCTCTATATATATGTACACACAAATAAACTTATCGAGAAARATAAACAATACAAGCTAATAATGGCCAATTGTGACGAAAATCATCCAGACGTTCTAAGAATAGACAATGATTACTACAATGGAACATGGACCATGGAGATGGAACGAGCCATTTTGGTATTTCTGGGCTCTCAGAATGAAGGGTATCGAAGAGGTGCAAAAAGAGCACACGTTATCATGAGCGTCCCGATGGTAAAATCTATKCTCGAGCGTCAGTTCATGTTTTCACCCACTATTGCAGAAATTTACGACCGGATTGAGGAAATGGAGATAAGGTACGGTTGGTGGAAGGCAAGACTTTCTGAGGATGGTGTTTTCCTAAATGAAGAACGTCGATTGATATGCATTGATACCACTATCAATAACAATGTATCCCCAGCCTATGTAAAGTCAGCTACATCTAATTATTTGGTTTGTGTTGGTTTCATTTCAATTACTAACCTTTTTTTTTTTAATTTTTCATAAATGAATACGGTGAGGATGTATCACGGAGGTATTATTTGTATGACTTCCCACCATTAATGAAGACCATGGAAGCAGCTTTCGAATGATGCGTAGTATCAAATTATTAGGACTCAAATGTGTAATAAAATGGGATCAGAAATGATCTTAGTTCGAGTGTGCAACTATGCACTGTGTTTAATTTGTAATGTTCGTCACGTAATCTATTTTCTTATTTAATCAATTGTGTAATCTTTTGTTTCTTCTTATTCAATCTTCATTGTTGTTGTATCTTAATTTTATTGTATTTTTTTTATTTTCGATGTGAAATTTCTTATTTTATTTCGATCTTGTCGTATTTTTTATTTTGATATAAAATTTCTTGTAATTTTTAGATATAATTATGATATGTTTATTTATTTTACCTAAAATATTATAAATAAATTACAAATTAATATAAATAATTAAATAATCAACTAAATAAATACTTAATATAATTTTTTAATTTAATCTTCATTGTTGTTGTATCTTAATTTTATTGTATTTTTTTTATTTTCGATGTGAAATTTCTTATTTTATTTCGATCTTGTCCGTATTTTTTATTTTGATATAAAATTTCTTGTAATTTTTAGATATAATTAATGATATGTTTATTTATTTTACCTAAAATATTATAAATAAATTACAAATTAATATAAATAATTAAATAATCAAAAATAACTTAATATAAATTTTTATTTTTAATCTTCATTGTTGTTGTATCTTAATTTTATTGTATTTTTTTTATTTTCGATGTGAAATTTCTTATTTTATTTCGATCTTGTCGTATTTTTTATTTTGATATAAAATTTCTTGTAATTTTTAGATATAATTATGATATGTTTATTTATTTTACCTAAAATATTATAAATAAATTACAAATTAATATAAATAATTAAATAATCAAAAATAACTTAATATAAATAAATAGTATTTTTAGGGTTAGGGTTACAATAGTTTTTTTTTTGCAATTTAGCCCGGGACGCCACTCCCAAAGGCGTCCCGTCCCTCCTCGTTTTTTTTATTTACAACACCAACCCGTAGGACGTGTTGATCCGGTTACGGTTAACCGCCCTAACCGGCGGTTTTTAACCGTTGACCGGTCAACGGTTAACCGTAACCGGCGGTTTAGCCGGTTAACCGTAACCGTTAACCGGTTAAAAACGGTTAGGTTACGGTTAACCAAATTTTGGTAACCGTAACCGCGCGGTTAACCCGCCGGTTAACCGATTTAAAAAAAAAAACTTAAAAAAACAGTCGATCGACTGTAATTTTCTGTCGATCGACAAAATGTCAGTCGATCGACAGAAATGCAGTCGATCGACTGCTTTTTAAAAAATAAAAAAAAATATAAAAACCGTCCGGTTAACCGCGGTTAACCGGTTAACGGCCGGTCGGTTAACCGGTTTAACCGTAACCTTAACCGGTTCCTCACCGGTTAGGTTACGGTTAAAACCAAACCGGTTTAATTAACCGACGGGTTTATTAACCGCCGGTTTAATTAACCGGCCGGTTATAACCGAAACAACACGTCTACCACCCGGGACGCCACTCCCAAAGGCGTCCTCCCCCCCCCCCCCAGAATTATTTTTTTTTTCGTTTGAGCCCAAAAATTGTTTTCTTTGAGCAAAAATACCCGGGACGCCCTTGGGAAAGGCGTCCCGGTCCAAAAACGTAAACAAATTTGAAAAGTGTATTATTTTTATCAATTTTAAATAAAAAAAGTATTATTTATTTAATAAACCCCATAAGTTTGTTATTGTTGCGAGGTGAAAATAATTTTCCTAATTTACCCAATTCCTAATTCATAAATTCTCATTCCAATCTTTGTATATTATATTATTTAGGATTGTTGTAACAAAAAAGTTATAGAGATTAAATATCATTAAAAGACTGGTAAATTTTGGGTTTATTAAATAAATATTATTATTTTTTATTCAAAATTGAAAAAGTATTACAGGAAAGAAAAAAAAAAAATCTAGGTCGGGACGCCACTTTGAGTGGCGTCTCGCTTTTTGGGAAAATTTCGGGACGGCACTCACAGTTGGCGTCTGCGGACTAAACATTTAAAAAAAAAAGTTTTGGGGCAGAATTAAAAAAAAAAAATATGGAGAGCGGGACGCCACTCCGACTGGCGTCCGCGGGGCAAATTGAAAAAAAAAAAGTTGGAGAGCGGGACGCCAGTCGGAGTGGCGTCGCGAGGCGAAAATGAGAAATAAAAAGAAATAAGCGGGACCGCCAATCGAGCCAGAAATTCTTGCATAAACCGACTTTAAATTAAAGCAGAAAATTACGACATCGATATTAGATTCAAATTAAAATCATGCTGCCAAATTCGGAGTTGTATGCGTAAATTTAAGTCCAACACTTTGAAGATGCACAGGTTGGCAAAGAACGACAAATTCGAAGTGAATGTAACTTAAATTTATTTTTCGACTTAAATTCGAGCCAACACGCGCATAAAACACCCATATCATTACACAACCCATATATTACTAATTCCTTCCTCCACGTGATTTAATGACTGATTTTCTTTTCATTGTGGCTGTACTTTTTATTTTTTCTTGATTTTTTCTCGTATATCTGTCCTTTTCAGTTGTATGAATTTTCTTTCCCAAAAATTTTATATCCATTT
>BMAC01000122.1:1382133-1454056 GCA_014905375.1 Phtheirospermum japonicum | reverse complement strand
TTTGTTGCGGCGCCGGCGAGTCGAAGTTGATTTGATTATATAGGTCCTCAACTTCCGCCGGCGTCATATCATCGGGAACGTAATCTCCGGCCACGGCCGAAGATTCTCGTCGAGATCCTCGACCTCGACCTCGACCTCGACCTCGACGAGAAGAGGTGGGAGTGTTGATATTGACACGGGAAGAGCTTGCCATAGTTATATTATAAATGATAATAAAGTAATTATTATTGATAATATCAACACGAATGAATAATTATTGATAATATTATTTTTTGCACAAATTAGAAACTTGACTTTTTTGAGCTTGAAAATATAATAGAGGAAGAAGAATAGTAGATGAATTGGTGTGAGAATTGGTGTTGGAGAGTGGGGTATTTATAGGTGTCAAATTTGAAAAAATAAAAATAAATAAAAATATTAAAACCGGCCTAACCAGCGGTTAAACCGGTTAACCGCCCAACGGCTACTTCTATTTTGAATTTGAGCCGTCGATTTTCAACGGCTCGTTGATCTCAGCCGTTGATTTTCAACGGCTAATCTGCAGGCCAGTCGATCGACTGACTGTCCAGTCGATCGACAGAATTTCCAGTCGATCGACTTCCTGTCCTATCGATCGACTGACAGTCGATCGACGAAAGAGCAGTCGATCGATTAGACTGCAAATTTGAAAAAAAAACCGGTTAACCGCCGGTTAACCGCGGCGGTTACGGTTACAAATTTTGGTTAACCGTAACCTAACCGGTTTTAACCGGTTAACGGTTACGGTTAACCGGCTAACCGCCGGTTACGGTTAACCGTTGACCGGTCAACGGTTAAAAACCGCCGGTTAGGCGGTTAACCGTAACCGGATCAACACGTCTATAAGTGGATTCGTGAATTTATGAAATATCCTGACATTAGATTTTATAAGTCATTAAAATTAAGAAAATTTCTTATAGGTAAAAGATTCGTAGAGATTGCGCTGGTTTTTCTATAACTGCCTGATGGTGGAGATGGAACATATAGAATTATTATTATTATTATTATTATTTTTATTATTATTATATACTGGGCGAATTTGTGTTATTGGACGCTACTTCACATGAGAAAATTTCCTTTCTTTCTTGTATTATCGGGCTACTATAAACGCTTTTCCTTGTGTTTGAAATATTATTATATGTTACATTTGGATGAAAAAATATTAATAATTACAGTGAGTTTGTTGTGTGATTGTCATTTTCTTGACATCGAAATTTTCGACAACATATTTTTTAAGAAAAATATTTATAAAATAATTTTTCATCTAAAAATTATAAATATTTATTTAAAAAGTATTTGATTAACTTTGGTGTCAGAAAAATGAACGGATAAAGAATAATTGAAATAAATAATCTAATGAAAATCAAATCAGTAGATATTTCGATCAAAATGCAATCTTATTGAATCCTTAAAAAAAAAAGGATGGGAATGGTCCGTATAATGGTATGGCCATGCCTGATATTGTGTAATATGCGTGATTGATTGGATATGTTGATTGGGTCATTCGGCCGATGCCACGCCACGCCATGTGCCTTTGCTTCCGGCGACACCCCTCATGCAACCTCACTTGTTTACAACACTTAAATGGCTATCTTTCAAACCAATTTCCTCTACAAAAGATATTTTATTCAGAATTAATTCACTCCAATATATGGTCTTATTCTCATTTTACAGCCATTTACTTAATTACTTTGGTACAAATCCATTAATCAAACTCATCATCAAAATCTAAGACGGAGTTTTTCAGATACATGTAAAAAAGAAAAGGTGTAAAAGAAACATGAAGAAATTAGGGAATATATATTAATTTAGAAGGAGAAATTAGGGGATATTAATTAGTATAGGAAGCATTGTATATCTTGGCACTGAAGGAAGCAATTGGCATGTAGTGGAAGGTGATGACAAAAGTGTAGTGGTTAATAAGAGGTGTTATGTAAGTTGATGAATTGATGGTGATGGAGGAGGGCGAGTGGGATTTCCATGTTGCACCATGAGATTTGGCATGAGATATTTGACTAATTGGCCTTTGCATGTTGCCCTACTCCTCGTACTTTTCCCACTTCTTTTCCTTTCCATCGGCATATGCAGCAAAGTTTATCTTTGAGCATTTGTGATGGGATGGGATCTCGATTGAAATAGATTTTTTGCCACATAAGTTTAAGATACTGATATGAGAAGAAAAAATTGTAAACAATGTCTAGTACACCGTTTACATCTAGATGACGTGCTAAACATTGTCTGTTTAACAATTTATATTATTTATTTATTCATTAATATTAATTAATTTATTTCCCTTTCCCCTCCACGAATAGTAGTTAAGTGTTTTACGTAATTCACATTTACTATTGAAAAAGATTTCTAAATATTTATAATATATTTGTCATATCATTGAGAATTCATAGTATTCTATTGGAGATGCTTTTATTATACTTGATTGTATTGTTACCGTTGAAAGACGATTTTAATTCTTATTGAATTGCAGTTATAGAGAATGATTGCTCTAATGATATAAATGAATATGGTAAGGAATCAATCTTTTATCATAGCATTTATCGAATAATGACGTTGTTTATCTGGTTTCGGATTTATTATAACCTCCGAATTTAATTATCATATGACCTAAAGAGTACTTAATATTGATATGCAAACGTCTTTGGCCTTACATTCTCCTTGAACTCTCTAGAGTTCAAGTATGACACTCATTTTGTTCATAACTTGAATCATCTATTAATTCTAGTTATAATACTAAAAAGATGACGCCAGGATTGACTTTTTGGATGGTGTGATAAAGGACAAATTAATAGATATTATTGTTTTCGTTTTTAAGCTAAATGATCAGTTTGTGGTTATTTAGTTTCACCGTCTACTTCGAGTATGTGATTTTGTCCCCTCTTTTGACTATGGATGCTTGAAATCCCAGAACAGCTAATTGATTGGCTTGAATCAACATTATTTCACATTTTTCTTTATATTCTATGTAACTATTAAAAAATATTGGTACGTTTGTATTATTGACATATGCTAACTCTCCACATATGCTAACATGAGAGTGGCTTGATTATGCAATTTGCTTTTAGCCGTTTCTGAAAATACAAACCCGCCTACCCCTAGACTAAGATCACCACATTCAATGGTTGTTCACCAAACTACCACTATCATATGATCAATTTTTTTATTATTTATTTATTTAATTTTTAAGAATAGAATGCTACCGCAGGTAAGAAACCGAAGAGGGAAAAAAAAATCTTAGGAAAATCTAAGTGAGCTACCGTGATCCCTGGCTTAGAACACGGCCTAAAGAAACTAATAATAATAAAGGACGACTTGCCAACAGAAATGGAAATACTTGATGCTGAAAGGTTAATTTCAAGTTAGTAATCTTGGTTTAGTCAAAGATTCACGATTTTAAAAAAAATAAAAATAAAAATTGGTACACCAAATAATTGTTCCATATGTGCATTTCACGCCAATCATTGCGGTTATTTGTAGGTGGCAGAAATGATGTACCCCTTAGAATATGAAACGAACATAAGTTTTTTTGTCAAGATTTAATAATCTCGTTTGGCATAATCATTGCGCTATCACAATAAAACTAATCCTTACTGATGTTGAGATTAATATTACTTCATGCTTTGATGAAATTTTGGTATTTCGTTGAAATAAGCACGTAGCATATTCCCCTTATCATGACGTTTAATGTTTCAATTTAATAGGCGAATATCATATCTACTACAATGATATCGTATTTTATTGAAAAAAAATGTTGTCATAAAATAGGTGGCAAAATATCCACCGAATGCTTAACAGTCGTATAACAAAAATGCTATATAAAGTAAAGAGGACTGAAAATGAACAATGAATTTGTGTTAGGTGAACCTTACTTTTGGGTTGAAATTGAGTTTAGTTTAATTGACTCGTGCACCTAGATTAATTAATACATTGGTTTTCCCTTTACCTTCGTCATAAAATAATTCTTTAAATCCCTTTCCAAACTTAAAATTTTCTTAACTACGTGATTTAGGCCTATCAACCTCTCACCTAAAATAATTTGGCAAATAATTGTGTTAACCCAGATTAACGGATCAAAATCTGTTAGACTATCTGATTCAACATTATAATGTATTAATTTTGTACTATGATATATTGATTTTTTTATTCAAAAGTAATGATTTTTCCTAAATTTTTGACCCGTGATATAATTATTAATTTTTATATTGTAATATATTGGTACTCTGATCTAACGAATGATCTGTCAGGAGTGTTGTTATAATAACTTTAGGCCCTTCAATTAAATATATCCTTAATTAAGAAATCTTATTCCACATGCCAAATTACCCCGTACAAGTATTTTTGTTTCATCAAGTTCTGATGGTTTCAACTAAATCGGGACTTCAATTCATTATGACTTTTACGTATCATAAATTTCATAAGTTTATTTTAAGTTGATCTCAAAAGATTTTGTGAAAGAATTTGTAATCACCAGATTCGCTATTTATTTTTAATAAAACAATTAAAATTAAAACAATCAATATAAATAATTACATGTGTTTTGTACACATTGTAAATAAATAATAGCAGAATCAAAAATAACAAAACAAATGGTTTTAAAAATTTTAATTACAAAGCAATAATTCTTGACGATATTACAACACTGATATAGTAACATCTGGGCATAATATGTTGATCGAATAAAACGCTTTAACTTTCAACTCTAATTTTTCTTCTTGTATTCTCGGTGTTCTCAGCTTCTCAGCGTATTTAGCGTCTTTAAGTTGTAAAACAATCACCATCTTCTTTTTATTTTTATTTTTTTTGGTGAAAGAGACCTAAAAAACAGAAAGAAGTAAATAATATATTGCAAAAAAAAATTAACAATATAATCTAACTCTAATAATATACAAGATTAATAACAAATAAGATGAGTATCAAATATTTTATATTTAAACATATTTCTCAAGAAAGTATAACTGCCCAAAATAAACTTCTAAAGCAATAAAATCTTATTAAACTTATAAGTATTAAACAATATATAAAATATAGACAATAATACATTAGGAGATAATAAACTCTATTTCAATTAAATATATATGTCAATATGTGTTAAACTCCTTATACGCATATAACTCGTTCATTTTTATTTTTTTGCCTAAAGTTAATGTGATACGCTGGTTTGGTTGATTTGAAAATTAATTTCGTTCTGATTTTTACATACGAACACATGTTCGTATAAGAAAATATTGCAGAAGAACGTAAATGTGGGGAAGTTGATGCCATTTTATTGGTTGATTTTACATTTGATATCATTTTGAAAAACATAAAACACAATCGTACGTATTACTTGGGAAATTGATTTTATTTATTTTTAAATTGATAGATAGTTGAGTTTTGGTGGATCTGAATTCATTGAATATTTGTATCTCAATAACATGTTATGGACATATTACTCATGTTCGTATCACAATGATCAATGAAAGGACAAAGTAACTTTTTTTTAAGGGTCATATGGGCTTTCCCCGTGAAGTCTATAATATTGTCTGTTAATGGGTCGAGTATTGGGCCTGGAATTGGGCTCTAGCTCCATGAATATAGGGAACTCAATTCCTGGACTGCAAATTTTTCCGGGCAGTTGTATACTAATACGTTTGTTCAATTTCCAGTAGTAAAATTTCTCACGTAGGCTGGTTGTGTGACGATTGATTTTTCAATTTCCAGTAGAAATGGTTTTGCTTAAAAAAATTAAAAAAAATAATAAATAATTATGCTGCTGATGACATATAATGAATCAATTATGTGGAAAAAAAAAAGAAAAAGCTAACCATATTTTTTGTAACAGTTTAAAATCAAAGGCTCAGAGTTATTACTCGATGTCGCACAGTTGCATTTACCCCCAACTGACTTTCACCTAATTTATTTATCAATTAATTATTCGTCTAAATTCCTATTATTTCTTCTTTGCCTAGGGTTTATCGTCACTCCACTGCTGTGATCTAAGAAGTGAGATTTGCGAATTGCAGTAAATTGATAATATGGCCGTAAATGAAGACTCGGAGCAAGAATTTGATCCACAGAAGAAAAAACCTGCTTCTGAAGATGACAAAAGGCGAGCCCTAATTTCCCTTTCTTTGTTTATTATTACCATTTTGAATTCTTTTTTCAAGTAATCTGAATTCTATGTGTAGGAGAAAGAAAATTACGCCTGGTAGTTTGATGAAAGCTCTGATCAGGCCTGGAGCTGGTGAAAAAACACCTACCGAGGGTGATCAGGTTTATCATTACTCATGTTTAGTAAATTCCCTTTTAAGAAATTATGATATTAACATTTTTTTTTTACATAATGCTTATGAAATTAATATTTTTAACAGACGTCAACTAATTTTTGCAGGTAATATATCACTGTACAATTCGAACACTAGACGGGGTTGTTGTTGAGTCGACAAGAGCAGATTTTGGAGGTGAGTTAGAAAAAATAAAATAATAATAATAACTATTATTTATTAAGATTAAAGTGTCTGGGAATTATTGTATATTAACACTAAATTTGTGTCATCTCAAAGTTATATCAGGAAACTTTCTCACAGGTCACATTTATTTGAAGTACAGGCAATGGTTTCCCAAAAAGGAAGGTTTTGGGTAAAAGCAAGATTATTTTGGGATTGCTAGAAGGCATTCCTACAATGTTGACTGGTGAAGTTGCAATGGTAATTTTGGAAACTTGTTTTTCTCAATAAATGCTATAAATAGCTGGATATAGTTCTTTTATTTGTTTCTTGAGATGATGTAATATCTGATTTCAGTTCAAGGTGAAACCCGAGCTGCATTACGGTGAAGAGGATTGCCCCATTTCAGTTGCCGATGGCTTTCCCAAGGACGACGAACTTCATTTTGAGATCGAGTTAATTGATTTCTCTAAAGTCAAGGCAAGAATGTTGGACTTTTGTTCTTTCTTAATGGATTAATTGTTAATTAACTTTAATCACAATCTTGCCTATATTTGGTATATTTTAATTCTTAAAAGCATTTTCTCAGTTTTTCCCCTTGTTTTTTTAAATATATTTATTAACTTGGATGTTGATTTTCAAATTTTCAGGTGATTACTGAAGATTTAGGTATCTTAAAGAAGGTAATAATATTTAAAAAGTGGTATTTTAACACACATTTTGCGAGAATTGAAGTTATTGGAGCAAATTCTGATCTGTTTAAGATTGTCAAGGTTATAACAAACTTGAATTTTTGGTTTTGATTTTCATTTGTCTAATTACTAACAGGTAAAAGAAGAAGGACATGGTTGGGAACAACCTAGAGCACCCTATGAAGTTAAAGCTTGGTATGAACCCTCTCTCTCTCATTCTGAAATTACATGCAGAATATAACCCAATCTCTCTCTCTGTTTTAGGATTTCAGGGAAATCAGGGGATGGAAAAGTGATTTTTTCACATACTCAAGGAGAACCCTTCTGCTTTACTTTTGGAAAATCTGAGGTAAAAATAAATAAATTATCCGTTTACTAAATAAAAGAATACACACTTGAACATATCATCTTCATTTTTCTTCTTTGTGATTAGATACCAAAAGGTCTTGAGATGGGAGTCGGAACAATGTCTCGGGGAGAGAAGGCAGTGATTTATGTCTCCAAGGAGTATCTAAATCAATGCCCTTTGATTCCCTCGATTGATGGTATTGCTGAAATCCACTTTGAAGTGGACTTAGTTCACTTTGTTCAGGTAATCTTGGCATTTTTTACTCAGGAAATTCGGTATCTTTTTAGTTGGAATTTTGTTAGACGAATTGGATTGACAGGTGCGTGATGTGCTTGGGGATGGACGTTTAATTAAACGCCGCTTGCGTGATGGACGAGGTGCACGCACCTATATTGATTCATGCTTTTTTTTTTTTGCATGTGTTTTTTATATATTTCTTCATTTAATTTGCTGAAAAAAAAAAACTGTGTATTTTCCCCCCCCAAATAATTAGGTGATTTTCCTATGGATTGCCCTCTTCAAGATAGTCTGCTACATGTCCACTACAAGGGGGATGCTTCTCAATGAAGAAAAGACCGTTTTTCTATGATACTAGAGTTGATAACAATGGTCAACCATTTGAGTTCAGATCAGGGGAGGGCCTGGTAAGCCACATTTAAAATTTAAAAGTATACATGATTTTTTCCCCCCGAATTTGTTTATTGGTTTGTTGCTATCATGCTATGTTGATGTTCTAATATGCTTATGATGCTATAGGTGCCAGAAGGGTTTGAAATGTCGACTCGACTGATGTTGCCCGGGGAGATAGCTTTAGTCACATGCCACCTGATTATGCTTATGACAAGTTTCCAAGGTTAATATAGCATACCCGTGTTCATTTATAAAGTATGGGTAATTACAAAGAAAAAAAAACAAAAAAAAAAAACGAGGGGGATGGGGTGGGTGGGGGTGATCATTTATAAAAACATTACAGTCAGCTCCTCACATTTATGACATAACCCAACATCATCTTTTTCCCCGAAAAAAAACCTAGGGAATTTTTTTGTAAATGCCCCAAACCTGGTTGTTGTTTTTTGGGGTACTTTCCCTTATAAATATGCACATTCTAGATCTTTCTAACAGTGCTAGCTTGCTTATGCTAATTTCTGCATATGAAATCATTGTCTTAATGGGAGATTGAAACAGGCCAGCTGAGGTTCCGCAAGGTGCTTGCGTCCAATGGGAGATTGAGCTTCTTGATTATGAGAAGCAAAAGGTGTGCAAATTTAAGACCATAATAAGTAAACTTAATTATCTTACTTGAGACCTATGCATTTGATATTAGGTTTTAGTGTAAATTTGAATATTTAATGAAAAAGACTTGAAAGAACATTTGGGAAGTCCAGATTGTTCAACCACTTGAGGGATGTATCCAGGTTAATATCATTTTTTTTAATGTATAAAGGGTTCTTAGATTATAATTATCCTTGCTGCAGGACTGGACTGGTTTCAACTTTCGAGAAATAATGGACGATGTTGAGAAGATTAAAGGCACGGTATATGTTACTTGACTGTTTATAGAAAACTCCATTTTCAATCTTTACGATTTTTTTATAAACAGGCAAAAAATGAATCTGTGATAAATGACATAGTTATGTATGCCAATTGTTTTGTGCGTCATGACATGAAATGCCACATTAAATTTAAAAACTTTGTTTTCTAGTTCATAACGAAACTATACTATTTTGATCTTGGTCCATACTGAGACAAGTTCATTGTTGTATTTATTTATTTCAGGGTAATAGGCTATTCAAAGAAGGCAAATATGAACTTGCCAAGGCAAAATACGACCATGTATGTTTTCATTTCTCTTTAACTGCTAATACTGGTTATAAAAACACACACACTAAATTTGGTTTATTTTGATTGCAGGTGCTTCGGGAATTTAATCATGTTAATCCTCAAGATGACGACGAGGGAAAAGAATTTTCAGACACACGAGTAAGTGAAATTCAAAAAGAGTTGATTTTTTTTTTATATTGAAGATATTTTGTTTCTATATGGTAATTTTGTTCTACGCTCAAAATGGTTGAAGAACTTGTTGCACCTGAACTTGGCTGCTTGCTGGCTGAAAATGGGTGAATTCAAGAAGTCAATCGAAGCTTGCAACAAGGTAATCCTCCAAACTCCTCGGTAATATTTAGGGATAATTACAAAAAGTACCCTTGAGGTTTGATCTAATTACAAAAAAAAAAAGAAGCTAACTTTCAAAATTAAAGAAAATATTCCTGAAGTTTGATTCAACGTTAATTTAAGGGGCAAACTGTTAATATTTTTAAGTAAAAATGATATCCCAGGGGAGTTTTTTTTTTTTGGTAATTTTGGAAGTTAGCTTTGTTTTTTTGGTAATTATCCCAAACTGCAAGGGTAGCTTTTGTAATTTTCACAAATATTTTAAACTTCATTTGCATTTTTTTATTTCATTTTTGTACAGGTGTTGGACACCAACCCAGTTCATTCCAAAGCTCTTTATCGACGCGGAATGGCGTACATGGCTGCTGGAGATTTTGACGAAGCTAGAGCTGATTTTAATAAGGTAAATTTTCCTTTCCTTTTTTTTTTTTCTCAGGAACTTCCAATTTGGTTACTCAAGGCTCTTCTGAATCGGCATTCCTATGTTTGTAGATGATGATGGATAAAGCATCAGAATCAATTGCAAAAGCGGCTCTTGTTAAACTTAAAAAGGAGGAGCAGGTTCGTGTGATATATTGATTTTTAGCTTATGCAGACTAAAGATTCAATATTGAATATATATATATATATGTATAGAAGGGCGTTATAGCAAGAGAGAAGAGAATCAGAGCTGAAATTACAAAAATTACTCTCGAGGTTTCTAATTACAGAAAGAACTTCCATTATCTTCCAAAATTACAAATACCCCCATATGTTTTTGTTTTTAATTAGACTGAACCTCGTGGGTAATTTTTGAAATTAGATTTTCTTTTATTTGTTTCAGGCACACCCCTGTCGAACTGCCTCACAGTGAGTCAGGTCTCCTAAAATTAAATCCTAAAACAAAAACCTTGAAAAACTAAACTAACTAAAAACTAAAAAAAGAACCCTAAAAAAGAAATAAAACTAAAAACCCTAAAAAATATTTAAAAAACTGAAACCCTAAATAACTAAAATAAATAAAAAAACTAAAAAACGAACCTTAAGAAACTAAAAGAAAAACTGAAAAAGTAATATATGGGCCCGCGTAATACAATGTACTCCGTTAGGCGGTTTGCCACAAGTTTTTGTTATTTGTTTGTATTTGATTCATTGCTATTTAGCGTCGCTCATGTTGAACCAATTTTATTCGTGTCTGTCTGGGCAATCAGGAAACCCACAGACGGGCCCGTCAACAATTTAAGGGATTGTTTGATAAGAAACCCGGAGAGATTGCTGAGGCTGGTGGTAGTGATCTGGTGCAGCAGGTTCATGATGAAAGCCGCGAATCCGATGATCGAGATACTTCAGATGGTGAAAAGGAGCATCTTCTTGAGGCCACTGAGCCACCACGATCAAGCATATGGTCCAGATTATGGCCTGGTGGCACAAGGCTTTTTACGAGCCTTGGATTGAACCGATGTACCATATTGTGATATTTGCTTTATCACTTTGGTGAAAGGCTAATTACTGTCTTGAAAGTTTTTGTTTTTGTAATTTCATTTTATATTCAAGGGAGGAAAAAGGAAATGATGTAAAACATTCTTTCTAGACTGTTGCTGAGTAGAAGGAAAATAGCAGAACCAAATTAAATATGTTTAATTGTATTAACATTTCTATTACACGTTTCTTCTAATTTTCCGAATATTTATGAAAAATTTAAAAGTAAGAAAAACTTGAAAATGTTACAAACACACACAGTTTCAACACCACAAAATTTACTCATATATTGCTTTTCAATCTCACTCAAAATGTGAACCTTGAGTCACCAGCATCATCAATCAATCTTTACATAGTTACATATATCATAACTTGAAATAGCCACCATTGTACAATGTGGACTGGGCTTGCTCAATATGATACTCATATAGTCCGGCAACCAAATTCCCGGCGGCATGGCCAGCCACAGCCGCCAAAAAAAACACGAAATCGGTAGCTATTATGGCTATGATCGCCAAGTAAGTCATGAACATCTTAAGCCCCCGCAAGGCGGCACCACCTAACACCGCCACCCTCCCATCGTTCTGTTGACTGATTGGATACTTTGAACAAAACTCAGCTGTGAATGTAAGAAGAAATACCAACAAGAGAGAGAAACAATAGTCGCACGGTGTTTGGTGGTCCGGCCAACCCGGAAAAAGTCTCATCAAATATAAATTCCAAAAGCTGCTAAATGAGGGGAAGCCCATATTAATATTACAATTTACCAGAAAGACAGAGGGAAAAAAAAAAGCGAAGAGGAGTAATATACATAGATATGAATAAAGTTTGTTTATATAGATGATTTTATGCATACTTTTATTGTTGTGGTGCATAATAAGTACAAGTTGGCAAAAAAAGCTGGTTGCTTGAAGCACAAAAAAAGTGACAGGCTAATTATTGTTTTTCTTACTTTAGGATTAATTTGTAGTTATGTAATGTAACAACTTACGTTGAACCTACGCTACTTATTTTGAGGTCAATAAAACCCAAAATCATCATTTAGACCAATTCCTTTCAATACTTGAACTGGCACAATCAACAGATTTTAGTATAATTAATTCGTGATCACAAGAAAAATCTGGTAATAAGGAAACAATTTGTTATTGAACAAAGGAAGCCAAAAAAAATAATTAATTAATAAAAAATTCGGCAGCAGCGAAAATATGAAGCCCAACAAATCCATATAGTTGAGCCAAAAATAATTGGGCTAGTAAATCAAGTATTGGGCCTCGTCTCTTTCTTTGCAATCTTACTTCCGAAAACAACGTACCCAACTGCATGGCCCAATACAGCGGCAATAAACACCCCGCCATTGTAAGACATCACAGCCAAAATCACCATGTACGCAAACCCGGCCCGAATCGCATGGACTCCGGCCTGGAAGAAAATGGTGGCGGCCCGAATCGAGCCCGGTTTGACTAAATTGAGGTTGGACAGAAACTCAACGAGAATGGCTAAGGTGAAAACAAATATCAGAGCAAGTGCATACATGGCCGAACTATTATCGGGCCAATTATTGAACAGGAACTGGGCTTCTTTATCCCAATAGAAGGCCATGTGGAAAAAACTCCGGTGGTGGCTGTGGGTGGCGCCTGGAGGCGGCGGTGGCTGCGGCTGCGCCTGCGGGCCGGAATATGTGTTGTGGCGAGTGGGAAAAGATTTTAGGTCCATGCTAGAAAAAAATGTGAATCAGTTATTGGTTTAGTTGAGTTTGTGGGATATTGATATGATTTAAATAAGCCAAGACACGTAATTAAGTGGTACTGTATTTCTTTTATAGATTTTATTCTAACTTGTTCTTGAGAAAAGCAAAGCTACTCAGGTCAGGGAATATTGTCCTATTTCTCTATTGGCAAGCAATCCCGGAGACCATTAAAGTTGAATTTCACTGTTTTACCAAAGAAATGTTATTGGGCCCAAATATAAACATGATACTATTATATTTTTACAGAAATAAATATATTAAAAAAAATAAAAATAACCCTCCCATAAAATTAATTTAAATCATTATGAAAAAACAAAAATCTTCCTCCCAAAACCTTTCGAAACCACCTCAAAACAAAACTAATAATTGAGGATTATAGTTTAAATAAGATTAATGATGCAAGTTTTATCAATAATTTTCAGTATTGATTTAATTACATTACTATTTTTATGATTTTTTTCATCAGTTTTTTTTGTCATAAAATGGTTCGTTAGGGATCATTATCGAGATTGTGTTCGAACTGGTAGCGATGAACATAAGCAGGTTATTCGGTTAAAAAACCCGAACATTATACGTTTGTTCTAAAAAAAAAGAACATTACACAGTTGTTCTATTTTTTTTCCGAACACTGCACATTTGTTCAAAAAAAAAATTCGAATACTGCTTCATTGTTCGTGAAACTTGAGTCGAATCCTACTATAACCCTCTTTTTATAGGCAGACGGATGGGACTTGCAGCTTGAGTTATGAGTTATGAGATTTTTTTTCTGTTTTCCAATTTTCTTTGGAAGAATATCAATTTTCACAAAGACGAGAGAATTACCTTAGATGTTTATTGCTTACTACAAACCTTCTCCTCGTATTTTTTTGCAAAAATTTTCGAAATGAAAATCTTCAATTTTCACATTTTTTTCTTCTCTTTCTTCATCATTTTTTTCTTCTCTTTCTTCTCGCTTGTCTGTACGTTTTCTTCATTTTTCCTTTGTTTTATTATATATTATATATTAGATAGGGAGTAAAGTTGAGAGTTTGTAGGGTTGTTTATTAAAATCTTAATATATTAGAAATATATTTATCCATATAAGATCAACAACCAATTTTTAGGGTGTAAATATTGATTCCAAAATTATTTATTTATTCATTTTATTGTATTTTTGAAGTACATAGCAAATCTTCATAGGGCAAAGAGAAAAGTGAAATAAAATTGAGGATCGGAGAACCAAATGCTCACAGCTAGGAATGTATTAGTTGTTAAATGGGCCTCTTCTTATAGTATAAATTGTTATTAGCGATGCCAAGATTATAATTTTGAAAAAGAAAATCCCCATCCTCAAATTTAGAAACTTTACGTCAAAGTAAAAGAGGAAAAGAAATATATATTATTCGGCCCGACACTTTCCATATGAAGAAATAAATAAAGTTGGTTGGGTAAAGATGGAAAATTAGATTGGGAGATTGATGGAAGTTCAAGAATTTACTAAAAATTGATGTTACTAATAAGTGAATCGATCATGGCCCAACACATTTTTAACTAAATTTGAAGGTATGGACTAGGCTTACTCCTAAGAGAAATTTAAATTCCGATTCTACCCAAAGTTTCACTTCAACCCAATGGGCCAATATATTTATATATATTATATGGCGCCAACCAGAAATTTCCACACCCATCTCATAAAATCAATCAAAAAGCACACACTAGAAAATGCAACGAAGTGTCTAGTTCCCACGCAAATTAATTAAAATGTATTCTATATTCAAAATAATCTATAAAACCCCCTAAAACCATCATCGAATTATAAGAATTTAAATATAATAAATCCAGCTAATTGATTCTCCCCAGCTCTAAAAGGACAAATATGTCTTTCATCCCTCAATCGACGCCGGCCGTGGACTGGAAGGAAACCCTAGATGCACACGTGTTGAAAGCTGATGTTCCTGGCCTGAGAAAAGA
The DNA here is from genome assembly GCA_014905375.1 of Phtheirospermum japonicum. Lineage (NCBI taxonomy): Eukaryota > Viridiplantae > Streptophyta > Magnoliopsida > Lamiales > Orobanchaceae > Phtheirospermum > Phtheirospermum japonicum. Next base: position 1,439,233 of record BMAC01000122.1, on the reverse strand, counting down.
CGACGTCAAAGTCGAGGTGGAAGATGATCACGGCGTTAAGGCTCTGCAGATCAGCGGCGAGAAGGAAGCTGAGGAGAACAACCAGAATGGGAGATGGCGCCACGTGGAGCGACCGCGCGGCGGGTTCAGGCGGCGGTTTTATCTGCCGGCGAGTGCGAAGACTGATGAGGTGAAGGCTTCTATGGAGAACGGAGTTCTTACTGTGACCATTCCTAAGCAGGAAATTAAGAAGGCTGAGGTCAAGAGTATTGAGATTATTGGCAATTAATAAGTGATTAATTAATCCAAGCTTCCTATTGGTTGATAATTATGTGTGAAAACTTGTCTGTGTTTGTGTGTGTAATTTGGTTTTGTATTGACTAAAAGTTGGTCGTCTCGTCGGTTTGAAGTACTTAAAAATATTTTTGAGAAATTGAGCTCGCATGAGTAAAAACGGTGATAAATATATTGGAAAGTAAGAAGATTGATTGCGTTATATAACATGATTTTTGAATTATAAGAAATAATTTTTAAACTATAAGACATGATTTTTCAACTAAATGACATTTGAACTATATATATTTAATTAATTTGGTTTACACCAACATTGCCTTTGTAAACTAAATTTGCTTCGTACTCCCAAAGTTTCAACATTTTTCGAGAAAATAGGCATTCCAAGTAATTTTGTAAAAAATCGGCCAATTGCTCGTCACTTCGACAATAATTGAGATTTAATTCTCCTTCATTGACATGCTCTCTTAGGAAGTGAAATCTCAAATTTGTATGTTTCGTTTTTCCATGCAACACGGGATCTCTTGAAACAGAAATGGCTGAACTATTATCACAGAATAGAATAGTTGGATCTTTTTGCTTGAACTTAAGATTTTTCAAAATTCCTCTTATCCACGAAAGTTTGACATCCAGCCAAAGATGCTGCGATATATTCCGCTTCAGTAGTAGAGAGTGTCACGATAGGTTGCTTCTTTGATAACCATGAGATCGCTCCACTTTCCAAATTAAACACGTAACCTGAAGTACTTTTAGAATTATCAGTACTTTCTCCAAGGTCACTATCAGTGTAACCAATGAGTTTCACAGGTATACAAGCATCATAAAAAAACCATAATCAATAGTACCTTTAACATAACGAAGAATTATTTTTCCTGCCTCCTAGTGATTTGAATACGGTTTCTCCATAAACCTACTAATGAAACTTACAACGAACATAATGTCAGCCTTGTGCGGTAAGATATATCAAGTTACCAACAAGACTTCGAAACATTATTTCATCAACAAGTCTTCCTTCACCTTATTTGCTTAGCTATAAACCAATAATGCACGGGGTTGCAACAGGACTCTCCATTTTGAATTTTTTTCTTTTCAAAATCTCATGTGCATATTTCTCTTGTGAGATAAAGACCCATTTACTTGTTTGTTGAACATTGATTCCCAAAATGATGTGATTTTTCCAAGTCAGTCATTTCGAATTCATCCATCATCGATTTCTTGAAATTATACACCATCTCCAAACATCTTCAGCAAAAATAATATCATAAACATAAAAACTCACCATCATGAAACCACCTTTCAACCTTTTTTATGTAAAGTGTGGGCTCGTATTGACACCTTTCAAAACTAAATTTCAAGAGGTACTCATTAATACGTCCATACCATGCATGAGAGGATTGCTTCAACCCGTGCAACGCCTTCTTGAGTTTGTAGACTTTATCTTCTTCCCATTGTTTTATGAATCTCGACGGTTGATCAATGTATATTTCTTCCCGAATAAAACCATACAAGAAAGCTGATTTGACGTCCATTTGAAATAATATCCATCCGTTTTAAGCAACAAGAGAGATAATCAATCGAACGGTATCAAGTCGAGAGACAGGAGCAAATACATTATTGAAATATTCACCTTCTTTTTTTTTTTGTAGTCTTTTACTACCAATCTTGCTTTGTATTTGTTGATTGAACCATCCCGGTTGGTTTTCATTTTGAACACCCATTTCACGTCAATTGGTGTTTTGTTTGGAGGCAAAATCATGGGCTCCCATGTATCATTTTCCTCAATTGAACTTGGTTTCTTCATCCATCGTCTCTATCCACTTTTCTTTTTTGAGACTTCTACATATGAAACTGGATCTTCTCCCGCAAAAATAAAAATACACATAGTCGCCAACATTCATCTCTTCAGTTTCATTGTAAGTATCCACTAGACTTCTAGTTTTCCTTGGTATTGATTTTGGAAATTTTTTACAAGGCTTAACAACTTCGTCATTTTCAGATTGCAAAGGTTGAACTTCATCGTCTTCAACCTCAAGAACTTACTGGTTTGATATCCCAGAAGAATCTGAAAAATCATAACACGCCTTTTCGTCAAAACGTACATCTCTATTGATCACGACTTTCTTTAACTTCGGATTGTAAAGTTTTAATACTTTAATTTTTTGGTTATAATCGATGAAAATGCATTTTTTCGCTTTGTTATCAAGTTTTGTCTCAATGCATTTGGAATGTATGAGTATGCAAGACAGCTAAATATTCTTAGATGACTAACATTCGATTTCTTGCCAAACCAAACTTCGTTTGGATTTGAGTTCTCCAAATTCTCTGTTGGTTACCTGTTTATCAAATAAGCAGTACAAGACACGGCTTCAGCCTAAAACTCCAGCGGTATATTTCTTTTCTCAATATGCATCGAACCATATTCATTATTATTTGATTTTTTCCCTCCACGATACTATTTTATTGCGGTGTATAATGAGCAGTCAATTCATGCCTGATCCCATGATTTTTGTATAAATCTTCAAATAAAGAAGATACATATTCTCCTCCATGATCGATTCTCAAATTCTTTATTTGAAAGCCATATGATTTCTCAACTTGGATATTGAACTCTTGGTAACATGAAAGAGATTGACATTTTTCTTTGACATTAAAGACCCAATATTTTCTTTTATAATCGTCAATGAACAACAAGAACTTCCTCCAAGCAATGGAACTTGCATAGGACCACAAAGATCAGTGTGCACTAGCTCCAAAGGTGATTGCGACTACCACTTTGATTTAGATAGGAAATATTCACGGTGTTGTTTTCACAATTGATATTCTTGACACACTTCATCGATCACATCGATTTTGAGCAGACCTTGAACTATGCAACTTCTGGACAACTCTTTTAAACTTCGATAATTTAGGTGTTCGGATCTTTCATGCCACAACTTCGCAACTTGATCTTCATAAGTGAGATAACAATTGACATTCACGACATCAAATTTTATAGGGAACAAAGTTTGATCTCAATCTGATATTTGCAACATAATGATTTTTATTTTTCATGATGCACATATCTCCAATAAAGCGAATATCAAAGCCTTTCCTTATTAAATGGCCGACGCCTTGTAAATTACTATGCAATCCGGGGACATAGTACACCTCTGATATCTTTTCAATTTCTTGGGTCTTCGTCTTGAAAGATATATCTCTAACACCTTGGATTTTGTATGACTTGGCATCTCTAATCGTCTCTTGACCATGATTTGCTTCTTCAAGTGTTGAAAATAAATCTTTGTTTCCAGTCATATGCCGATTTGCACCACTATCCAAGTACCAAATATTTCTGAAATTGCCAATCAATAATGTTTAAGAGGTTCAACTTCATTTTGATGTAGAAATCCTGTCTCGCATTTTTTCTCCGGCTACTTTTCCTAACAAATTATATATTTTGTGACCAAGTTTATGGCAATGATCACACTCAATATATGATTTTTTACCTTTGTAGGTACCTCGGACTCCGCCTCTTTGATTATTGTGGAAAGATTGTCTCTCCTCCTTTTGAGACTCATCACTTCTTTTTTCTTGCATTTGCTGATCGTAGGATTGTCTACCACTTCTTTGATTACGACCTCTTCCTCGACCATGATAAAATCCATGGCCTCCCGTAGAAGAGAATTGAGATTTTAAAGCTTGATCTTGTGTAGAATTATTTTGAGAATTTTGTTGAATAATTCAAACCTCGTGAGCCTCCAATCTTCCTTGTAAGCCTTCTATGGACATTGAGGAAATATCTTGTGACTCCTTGATAGCCACAACAACGTGATCGAACTTACTTGGCATGCTTCATAAATTTTTTCTCAACCACTCTTTGAGCTTCTTGGACTTCTCCATTTGAAGTCATCTGATTAGATATAGAAGTCACTCGGGTAAAATATTTCGAGATCTTCCCATTGTCACGCATCTCCAACTTCTCGAATTCCACTTGTAGAGATTGTAGACGAACTTTCTTCAATTGATCTTGCCTAAATAGGTTGTCTCCAACACTTTCCATGCATCTTGAACACTTGCAACTTTCGATATTCTTTAATAAATAGGAATTTCAAGTGCTTGATAAATTTGGAAAAGTATTTTTCGATCCTTTTATTTTGTGCTCTTCAAGATATCTTTTTGAGCAACAGTTAGTGCGAATTCATAATCTCATAAGATTACTCCAATAATTGAATTTCTCACCATAGAAGCGGGGGAAAAGAGAAACAAGTTGGTTGGACATTTTTTCTCTCTTTTCTTTTTTCTCACTAATTTTTTTTAACTCGGCTCCGATTCCAGTTTGTAGTAAATATATTGGAAAGCAAGAAGATTGGTTGTATTATATTTTATTATATTATGTATTCTTATTTATACTAGTTGATAGGAATATGAAAAGACTTGACTCTTTGAACTATATGATATGACTTTTGAACTATAAGACATAACTCTTGAATTATAAGACCTGACTTTTCAACTAAATAACCTTTGGACTATATATATTTAATTAATTTAGTTTTGCACTAAAACCTTTAACCCATCATTTCCAATCTGCTTGCTACCATAATGATTTTAACTACAAAACAAAAAAGAAAAAAAATAGAATTAACATTCATTTCTCACACTCTCATTCTCTCCCTGACTCTGTCATAAACACAGACGACCACCAAACATCGACAGTGAAAATTTTAAAGTATATATACATTATTATTTGAATCGTGTCAGTCCACCGACCATCCTAAACAGATTGATAAATGTATTTCATGATTTCTTCAAATGAAAAAAAGTTAAAAAAAAAAAAAAGGCAAAACTAATTCATGATGAGGTTTGTTGATGCCGATTTAATATTGATTGTTGTTTGTATATAATGAGTGGAGGTTGGAGATTAGGGATGGCAATAAGGTGGGTCGGGTTGTAGTACAAAACCCAGAACCGTCCTGTGAGCCTCATGGGTTGGGGTAGGGCGACCCGTTACGAGTCGGGCGGGGCGGGGCGACCGTCTAAATAAATCTTTTTAATTATAAAATATTAATTATTTTTGATACAAAATTAAATATATTACTATAAAAAAAAATATAAGATTACAAAATTAATAAAATAAGAATGAACCAAAAAAAATTATTATACATTTATTAGCTTATTTATAAGTTTATCTATCATTTATTTTATATTATTAGTGTATATTATTCATAAAAAAAATATTATTAAATATATATATATATATATGTTAAATATAATATTAAGTGTATAAAACTATAAATATATATATATATATAATATATATATATATATATATATATATATCATATAAAAATTATATAAAAAAATAAAAATATTGTACGGGGCAGGGCAGGTAATCGCGGGGCGAAATTGGTACCTGGACCCGCTCGACCCGCCACGAAAAACGTGCGGGGTTGGCCGAGCCAAAGTTGCCCTATTGGTAGGTAACAGAATCATGAGTTGGTAACACTAATAAAAAATCGGCTAATGTTAACGGGTATAACTGTCATTAAACCCGTCGGTATCCTTTTTACTGACGAGTACAACTCGGCAGCATTTTTTTGCGTCGACAACTTTATGCTGATGAGATAACCCTACCAGTCAGCATACACAAATGGATTTGCTGATGTGTATTAACCATCAGGAAGCCTGCGTCGGCAACTTTATGCTGACCAGATAATCCTGTGTGTCAGCATTTACAGGCGGGTTTGTTGATGGGTATTAACCGTCAGGAAGTCCCTGTACGGCACCCGTCAACATTTGCTGACGGGATGGGTTTGACCTATCTGTATTCACATAATATTTATATAAAAAAAAATATTTTATTCGAGCCGGCCCAGTTCAACCCGCCTGCCGGCCCAAACGACCCACAACCCTTAAATAAAAACATATATATAAATATATAAAATTGGAATTCACAATGCAAACTAAGTGTATAATTAGGTCGCTGAGAATCAAGCCAGTCGATACAGGATCGGTGAATCTGCAACAAACTGGACGAATTGTAAGAATTGGATGGCCTAGAAGGAGGCCCGTTGGACTTCAAGACAGTTTGCTGTGGCCCAATTGTATAAATTGCATGGATAATTGAGTGGAGTGGAGGTAAGATATGCTTGGAGCTTCAAGTTCCTCAAAAGTCTCGAGTATATAAGAGGGCTTTGTCATTATTGAGGTTTAATTAACATCAAATTTCAGTATATGATTTTCAGGATCCAGTCTGCAAGTGGGTTTTGAACTTATGATGTTTTCTATCCGACCCAGCTAAAACACTTTTTGTCTATTACTCTTTACTTATTTTTCACATTTTAGATTTTCTTTTATCACGTTCTTTTTGTTATATTTATATTCAATTCAATGTTACTTTTTATTTTTTTAATAGAAATTAAATATTATTTTATTAATCTTACTTTTTTTTTTCATATTTTTAATTTTTTAAATAAAAATATATTACGTACGGTGATTTGATATCTGGGCCAACATACGCTCTCCTTTGTTATTTTATAAAATGAATACTTGTCTCCAAGAATCCGCCACTTGGCTTTCTTATATGGATTATTTATTTTAATGAATAGCTAGGGCCACCATATATATATTGGTAGATAAATGCAAACCTAAGTCCAAAATGGATAAAATTGTTTAATCACATCATGCACGACTAGCAGTTTATATTTCTGTATACTAATGGACATTGGAATGGAATATTGTTGCATTTAGACATTGCTCCAATCCCTATCCAAGAATAATTATTTAAGAATCTTTATTTTTAAGCAGCTCCTAATTATCTATTCTCTTGTAGTATTAGATTAAATAGACAGTCATAAATAAAAGTTAGGAGCCAATCAAATAGTCAATCATATATTGTTCTGGTCTTAATTCATGGAGAAAGTGAAATACTAGAAGGATTTTATCACCTTATGATCTTGCCTAGGAATATAACATATCACGTAACTAAGCATGATTAATCAACTAATGAACTAACTATACAAACTTTTATGATTAATGTGCCGTTGACGTATTAAAAAAACCAATGATATAATTAGGACATTAATCATAAAAGCGCGTGTAGTGATGTAGTTGATATTATTCATCTTTATTTACAAAGCATGTTCTATTAACAGGAAAAAAAAAGGGTAAATATCATTAAAAGGTTTATTCTCATGATACCTTTAACAAAGTATGTAGTATAGGGATCGTCCACAAGCTTTGTTAGTAAAGTAAAAGTGGTTTGGGGCACGAATGCATAAGAAGTTTGGAATATATGTAAAAAAAACATGTTTAAAAGAAGTGAAGACTATAAAAGCAAGTTATTTAATTATTTTCATGCAACAAGCGTGCTTCAATTATTGACTCTTGGCCCGCAATGAATTTTGTTATATTTATTTTTCCATTGTATGCCATTTTATTTTGTAAGTCTCTTGTTAATGTGAATGTATCCAATTTGGGATTGCCAATAATCGAAGACTTTGATTAAATTGCATGATAAGGTTGGACTATATCCTTTTTTTAATCGAAATGATATTGTACAGTTTTTTTATCTAAGCATCATTAATTAACAATGAATAAATAATCATCATTTTAACATAGTTATTTGTGATTTACAATATTAAACCATTCTCACTTCAAAGATGAAGTGGATTTGGTGAAAAGAACATATCAAACGTTAACAGTGCAGTGCGTGCGAGAGATAATTAATTTCATTACAATAATTACCTAAACAGAAATCCATGATTTATCCTCTAACATTGATATCACATTAAAAAAAATAAAAAAATTGTTTAGTGTGGCCCATTTCAATTCTAAGGAATGGAAAAAAATTCAAACAAATTGCAAAAAAAGTCCCAAAAAGCCAAATTTACAATGGCCCAAACCATGAGTAGGTAAAGGGCACGGAGACGAAAGTAGCCAACTTGTACGAGTTTGTCAAAAAGATAATTGATTTTTATTTTTTCCCTCTCAATAATTCATGATCATATTATCATCAGTCGCTAGAAACAAGAGATTGAAGAAGACAAAGGATTTTTATGTGGTTCAGAAGGATAGATGCTTTCTTCTATTTGTTGTTTTAATTCCTTATTGTTTTCTTTATTTAAATGAGTGATAAATTTCCACATAAAAACAAACAAGATGGTACACAAAATATTTTTCCCTACACTTTACCTAAGTGGGGAATGAATATTAGTTAAAATGAGTTTAGTTTCATCGGATTATTTTACCTTTTCTTTTTTGGGAGATATCAGAAGTTGAAGTTGATTCTACACATTATTTGGAATATTTTATGCTGATAGGTTTTTAATACAGTGATTAAGGTTGGAGTTTGTAAACTCTTACTACATTCAAATGACATTATATGCCTAAAAAGAAAATATCATAAACTTGCATTAACTGCCAAATGAGCAACACCCTTTTACCAGCTTTGTTTCTCTTGTTTAACTTGTAACTAATAGTAGTAGGCCAATAATTTGGATCTGGATTTAGCTTTTGTTTGTTAATTAGCGGATAACAATAAATGATAAAGGATAGCTAATAGCTAATTATAAATATGATTGAAATATAAAAATAATAGTCGATTGAATTAGAGTCCGCTTGGTTGAGCTAATAGTCGATAACTGATAGCTGATAAAGGATAGCTAATAGCTAATTATAAATATGATTGAAATATAAAAATAATATAAATAAAAAGTAAACAAATAATAATAATAACAAATAAATTTAAATATAATAAACTAAAAAAATAAAATTAAGAGAAAAATATACACAATGATAACAAAATAATTGTATTAATAAAATAAAAAAAATCTCTTTATGTACAAAAATATTATTTTTATAAAAATATAAAAGGAGTATATTAAAAAAAGATTAAAATGGCAACTATCAATTGATTTAAAATGTTACGTTCTTGAGCTTTTTCTGAACAGGAGATTTTTGGACTCTATCAGTTATCAGTAACTGATCAAATTTTTTTACCAAATAGCTAGTAGAAGTTGATTAGATCAAAATAAGCTATAAGCACTTGTGAACTGCTCAACCAATCGGACACTTAATTGATTATATAAGTATTTTTTTTTTTTATATAAATGTTAGTATAATCGATAGTTGATAGCTATTTAAGTATCTAAAATAACGAACAAGGACACTAACACAATTTTTGTGTCAATAATATAAAATTATATGGTGAGTATATTGAATAATTAATATAATATTAAAAAGTATTAATATAAATTTTAAATTATTAAATATATAAATGCGAGTCTCGCGTGAAGCAATTCATGCATTTGCAAGCAGGCCTTGACTTGCTTGTTTAAATATATATCAAATTAAACACTAATAGTTAATCAATAAATTATTATTAAATTATTTTTGTATTTAAGCTAATGTTAAGTACGTTTTTTTTTGTTAATATCTTGAGAACAAAAATATCATTTCATCTAACTAATCATCTATTATTAAAAAGCTTCTATACGGATACTTTTCAAAATGAGTTTTTTAAACTTAAAAAACTCATCCAAACATCTATTATTAAATAACTAATTAGAATATTTTACTATTCAATTTTTTAAATTTAATCAAAATCTCTAATTTATACTCAAAATTCTAATTTGACTAGTCTCTCTTAAGTCTTAACTACTTATTATGATTAAAAATTAGTTTTATCGCATAGGAATAAATAAATACATTTCATATTCTTTAGCGCATGAAGAATATTTTTAACATTCACTTAGGTCCTTCTTGGTTGATCTTATTAAAAGTGCTTATAATTTATTCCATTAGAATAAGCTCTTTTAGGCTGATTGGTAAGAACAAAGAATAAGCTCCTGATAGCTTATTCTGCCTAATAAGCTCCTATATTATTTGGTAAAATTATTTTTTATCCTTTTATATTGTAAAAAATATATTATTTATAAACTAATATATTACTTTATATTTTACGAAAATATTTTTATTAGTCATAAATAAAGTTTTATTTATTATTATAATTATTTTTTTAATTATTTTTCAAGTATTTGTTTTTCTTTTTTTTAAATAATTTTTTGGGAAGTTTTCATTAATTATTATAATTTTATTTCTTTTATTTTTTATATTTTTCTTTTTTTTATGTATAATATTTTATATTTTTTAATCATGTCTATATTGGTAAATTAACTTTCAATCAGTTATTTTAATCAATTAATTTACCAAACACTAATTGAAAATTAACTAACAACTATTATTTGTTTGAATCAGCCCAATCAAGCATGCCTTACTCTTATTCTGTTCGCCGAGACTCTTTTATTTCGTTTTGTAGAGATTTGTTTTACTCCAAATCATAATTACCTACTCAAATTTAATAAAAATATATGTTATGTATACACTCATTCTTACTTTTCGTTATACAAATGACACATACCCATTTCTCACAAAATAATCAATTGTTTACTGTTCGCATATTTTTAATTATTAACATTATTACTATATCTAAATCAAATCAATTTTATCTTATACGCAACTATTTATACATTTAAAAATACAAATCCTACCAACAAGATTTTCAAAATTAAAGGATATCTAATCACAACCTTGGACTTGATAGTTTTCTCTAATAGTCAAAGATTTTCGACAAAGAATGACAAAAAGGTCCAAGTACCTTGACTTATTGCAAAATTAAATGGCAAATATTTCCCATTTGCTTTGCCTTTTCTCACAGGCATGTCTTTTCTTTTTCTCCACTTTCAACATGGAAATAAATAAATTAATTAATACCCCAAGCCATAAAATATAGTGTTTTTTTCCCAATATAAGAGGCACTAATGTTAAGAATACAGAATTAAGGGTTCTAAAACAAAAATAATAGTACAGAATAAGGCCCACCACGCCACAGACTGCTATAAACAAAAAGACCCTCTACTGAGGACTAGGGGGCCCACTGTATCATAACTCTGGGGCCCACGTCAACTTTGGCCGAAGAAAAGGAAAAACCAAACGTTGCGCATAATTGGGCCCACATGTATTATATATCTCCTGTACCCGTTAGCACCTCCTCGATTAATCGTGGCCGCATATCTAAATCTTAACCGTCCGATTCATTTAGAAAGCGCAACGCCTCTTCAACGGGACACACTCTCTCTCCATCATTACTCATTAGCTCACCCCCAGTCTCACTCATTGCAGTGACACAATTTCTTCGCGGGTTTTTTTTCTCTCTCTATACGTATAGTTTCTTGTATCTATACATAATTATCTGCACGACAGCTCTTTTTCTTCTCCGGCATCGAAGATTACGCTTTCTTCAATTCTAAGAAGATTTCTTGCTTTTCTCTGACTCCCTATCCTCTGCAATTCTTTTCTTTGCGTTCAGTGTAAGTTAATTTCTTTATATTTTTCTATTTATTTTTTGCGTGTTCTTTTTTTTTTCCCCCATTCTTTTTTTTTGGCCGTTTACTTGAAAGAACTAATGTGCTTCTTGAATATTTTTTGTGAGTTTGCATTTTCTTGAGAATCCTATTTTACTGGCTCTGGTGTGGAGCTGTTTTTAGAGCTACTTGATTTTTCTTAGATTTGCCCTGGGTGCTTGCTAATTACTCTACACGATTAGTGCAAAATTTCGGAGCATCTTTTGTGCTCTCAAGCTTCAAATCATTGGATCTGTGTTTTCTCGATTTGTTGTGGATTATTGTCCATTTAATTTGCACCCACTGGTAAAAATATAGGATCCACATTTGGGATTTTTGTGTTTACAGCTTACCTTTTGGGATTCTAGTCGAATACTTATTTGTGAATTGGGGGTATTTAATTACCTAAATCTTGAGGGCACAATGACATGGCTCAACATGAATATATATATATATATATATATATATATATATATATATATATATATATATATATATATATATATATGTGTGTGATGAATTTCGGTTATTGCAAGAAAATAACCTAGAAACTATAAATTAAAACATACCCTGGATTTGGTTTGAGAGATTTGTGTATCTGCACATTCTTGCAAGTTTTACATTCTAATTTCTTGTACATTTCCAGAAGATCGTACATAAATGGTAGTTTTACTTGCTTCATTAAGGTGGAATAATTCGTGGTTCTTTGGTGTTATATGTAGATTTGTTCATTGAATTTTAATCAATCGGACATTTGGTCGGTTTTTCTCGTGCATTTGATATTGTAGCATTAATAATGGTAACTTTAGAAGCGAGCTTCCGGATTTAAGATTTTACGTAATCTTGAATGTGTATGCTTTCGATCCAAGAAGGGATTATTAACTGCTCTTTTCTTATAGAATCTTTTCTTATTTATTTGTTATCTTCACATTAAGATTATAATTGGCGCGTCATTGAAGCAAAATCTTTGTTATTATAGATTAAGATTAGTGGGACCCGCTTGAATCGCTTACTTCGGAATTTACATGCGACTGCTCATTCAGAAACACATTACCATAAATGAAAAGCCCGTGCGTTCTTTTACTGAATTAAATTTCCGTTTTGTTGTTTTTTTATTTTGCAGATTGCTAATCGGACGAGAAACGATGTAAATTACAATGCCACCAATCATGAAACCAACTCCGATTAGTGTTCGAACATATCGAGGCACAGGAAAAAGCTCATCGTCTCAAGACGAGCACGAAATTGGACATTCTTTTGGCCAGCCGTACTTCGATACGAGAAAGCCCGAATCAGAAAAACAAAATCCAAGCACCGAAAAAGTGGGCCCAGCCTCAAAATCCTCGGAACAAAATGCCCGAAAACATCGGCCCGGGAATAGGACTTCCAATGATGATGATGACAACGAGCTCGTCAAGTACATGTCGAATTTACCTTGCTTTCTCCAACAACAGATGGAGAAGGAAACCAACGTTCAAGAAAAGGCCCTAAATTTCGGCGTCCTCGATTGGAAGCGTTTGGAAAAATGGAAATACACCAAACGTATGCCCGTAAAATATTCTTCCCAGAAAATCGGTCAAGACTCGAAAAAGCAATCGTCTTCGCACGTTCGTATTCCCAGTTCAGGAAAAATGGCTGTTCCACATGGTTCACGTTTTGGTTCGCCAAAGGAAGATAAATATGCCGAGCTCGTCAAGTCTAAAGGAAAAGAATCGTGTGACCAAGAAATTATCGGAACCGTTAGACTTCGAGACCATTTTCATCAGAGAGTTAAGTCTTACGACGAGAGCAAGAAGAGTGATCCAAGCAAAGAGACAGTGTCAGAAAAAGAACCTTCTAACAATAGTAATAATTCTTCAGACCCGCAAAATATATTGCTCATAAAACCGAAACATTTCCCGAAAAGTAGCTCGGAGAGTTGTCCGTTTACAGAAATGGTGGGAAACAGATTGTCTGATTTCTTATCCCCTCAAGAACTTCAATTCGCAGAATTATCCACTGAAACTGTTAGCCCGTCGTCTTTTCTTGAGGCTTCCGATAAAAAAGGAGCTGAAATTTCCGAACACGTCACTCTGAAAGAAAGAGCTCCGTCCCCTATGCGTCGGTTAAGCTTCGACCTAGGAAGGATGAGTCGAAGCCTTAGCTTTAAGGATAATTCAATAGTACCACAATTGGGTTCTGCATACACCAGTGCCAAGTCGGGCCCGGCGAGGCCCGAAATCCCATCTGGCATCGATAAGTTTAAAAGCGACCGGGCTAATGCTAGTGGCAGAGCGAGGTCCAGCCCGTTAAGGAGACTGCTCGACCCGCTGATGAAGCGCAAAGGGGCCCACCACCCTGTTGAGACCGAAACTGTTTCCTCCCCTAGCTCCAAGGGCCCTTCTCAAGATAAGAAGCCCGACGGGTCGGCTTTGCACAAGGACCCGTCTCAAGATAGGAAGCCCGACGTGTCGACTTTGCACAAGGGCCCGTCTCAAGATAGGAAGTCCGATGGGTCGACTTTGCAGGCTCTCTTGCAGCTGACTTTTAAGAACGGGCTTCCTTTCTTTAAACTCGTGGTCAACAATACCAATGATATGTTGGCTGCTGCTGTGAAGAGATTGCCGACGACGTCTGGCAAAGCTGATCCGTGCTTGGTTTACGCGTTCTACTCAGTTCGTGAGATCAAGAAAAAGAGCATGAACTGGATGAATCAAGGACCGAAGAGTAAGAGTTGTGGGCTCGGATATAATATTGTTGGTCAGATGAATATTTCGAGCTCTGGTGAACGTGAATCGAGGGAATGTGTATTGTACGGTGTTGATCCGGGCCAAGTGGACAAGCAAACACTTGATTATGTGCCTGATAAGGAGATTGCGGCTGTTGTTGTGGGAAATTCAAGTAAAGTGATTAATGATGAGAATAAAGACGCTAGTGGCATTGTTGTAATTCTACCTGGTGGTGTTCATGGTGTGCCGACAAAATGTGAACCTTCATCGTTAATTAGCAGATTTGGTGGATCGTGTGATTGTGGTGGGTGGGACGTTGGCTGCAAGCTGCGAGTGCTGGCGGACGATAAAAAGCCCGTTGTAATGCCGAGCGATACTATTGATCACATCAATCTTTACCTAGAGGTATGTAGTAATGCTTTGAGTGATATGGGTTAATTAAAAAAACGTCCTTTGATGTTTTGTTTAATTACAAAGAACCCCAACTATCTTTCAAAATTACAAATAAACCCCTGATATTTATTTCTATTTACAAATTGCACCCACAAAAGGAGATATTTACTAAGAAAGTGAGGTCTTTAATTTTGAAAATAATTAATTTAGTTTTTAATTTTTGGGTAATTAGTTCGAACCTCAAGGGTGTTTTTGTAATTTTCTTGAAGTTTGATCCTTGCTGCTTTATTTGTAATCTGACTATTCTCGTCTGTGTTTCTTTCTTACAGGGTGGAGAAAAGGAGAACAAGCCCGTTTTTGGTTTGAAACCATTTAGCAACGGATACTACTCGATCGAATTCGACGCGTCAATTTCATTGCTAGAGGCATTTGCGACGTGCGTAGCGTACGTCACTTGTTTGAAGTTCCCTGAACTAACAGATGCCAAAAGCCCGTCGGGCCGCGAACATTTTCCGGAGTTGATCATCACGGGAACCGATAAGAAGAAAACAGCAACCACGTTCCAAGAGCAACTCCCCGCTTACGTCACGTGCCCGCCCTTATCTCCGGTTGGAAGAATCTAGAAGCTTCTAATGACATTTGTTTTCTTGAATTACTGAGGTCGAATCTATATCTCGAAGAGACTTATGTTGGCGCTACTCGTTATTTGATTTCATCGTCAATACTGGATTTGGAAGGAAAATGATACTATGGGTTTATTTTTTTCTGAATGACCTCTTCACAAGACCAGGCTTTAATCTTGTTAAAGACATCTGCTGTGCCGAGCTAGCTTTTTATGGGACCTCTGTAATAATTTTGTATCTGACTCTGTTCTTAAACTGTAAAGTAGAATTTGTCGCAACTAGTTATATTTGGACCTATTAGTGATAATATGATGGTTAATTCTTAAGCCTTTTCAACGAATCATTCTGCTAGTTGTTTTGTGCATTCAACTAATATTAACAAGGTGAAGATTATGTCCTTGCAATATATTTAGAAAATAACACTCGAAAATCAATTCTTGTTATGCAGCATGCGCTAGAGGTTAGCAGTTTGTATATTTTTATGAATAAATACAGAAAGTACCCAAACTTTAGTTGCAAGTTAGATTTTTTTGTTGTTGTAATTTGGTTGAACCACGTAGTACTTTTTGCAACTAACCCATCAGGTTTGGCCTAATTGCAAAAATACCTGGCTCAAGTGGTTCAAGTAATTTTATAAATTAGCTGGGTTTATTTGTAATCACTCCAGACCTTAGGGGTAGTAGTTGTAATTATTCCTATTTCCCTCCCTATGTTTCTGTGATCAGCTATAGGCACTAAATGAAAATCAACATTGAATTCAATACATCACACTGCATTAAACCTCAACAGCCAGCCAAAAAGACTACAATCACGTTCCTACACATGGTACAAACAACCAGTTTCCAAAAGGGCATTAAAGACATTTCAAATCCCACATCCCCGATCTCACAGATCAACATACGACGCATGATGAACACTTATCAACCACTGATCATCAACCCTCTCGAAAACATTAGTCGCGAAATGCCTCCCCCAGCTACTCCCCTTGGTCTTCACCATCTCGATGCACGTAACAAACCCCATATCGCCCCTCACCTGAACCTGCACATCCTTGGTCTCGATCTCCAATGGGAACTCGTAATCGGCCCACACAAATTCCCAGCTCCCCATCACGAGGTCGTATCCCGAGATGCCGCTCACGCCAGGGTGGACAACGCACACGTGCTCGCCCTTCGACCAGAGAGCTTGCATGGCGGCTAAATCGCCACGTCTGAACGAGTTGTAAAACCTGGCGTTTGCGGCTAACACCGAGGCCTTGCTGTCCTCCTGGAGAAGACGAAGGCTGTCTCGTATTTGGGCCGCTTGGGTGTAGTTTTCTTGGTCGATGGCGATTTGTAGTTCGCGTTCTAAAGTTTGTTCGTTTAGTAAGATGCTCTCGCCGCTTAAGGGCCCGCCACTGGATTCTCCTCTTGTGACGTGGCATGATATCAATGAGCGTGATCTGGAAAGGTAAAGCATGAAGCTTTTAGGGGCAACAGTTAAAACAAGAAGGGATAAATGTAAAACAAAATAAAATCTTAGGGGTAGAGGTAGTTATTGTAAATTTGCAAGTTAGATGAGTTTTTTCTGCAATTAAGTCAAACCTCGGGGGTACTTTCTTTAATTAACCTATTTTTGAGGGATAATTACAAAAACTACCCCTGAGGTTTGGCCTGATTACCAGAAAAAATCAGCTCAAGTGGTTTCTGTAACTTTCAAAATCAGCTGGGTTTATTTGTAATTACCCAATAATTACGAGTGTGCCCATAATTTTTGAATTTTTGCAACTTTTGTCCCTTAAGGTTCAACTCGATGCAATTTCGGTCCTGTAAGTTTCAAGTTGGTGTGATTTTGGTCTCAAATGGCTTTGCTTCTATATTTTGATGATCTTAAATAGAAAAATATCCACAAAATGCCTATAAAAGTCACACGATCGAATATGCTATTTTGACTAAAAGAGCAAAATCGTCACATCAATAACCCAAAGGACTGAAATTGCCAACCTCAAAGGTTACGAAACTAAAATTGTGATTCAGCTCACGACTCATACTTAGGATATCACAAATGCTCGACTTACATTACGACTATTGAAGTCAATTTGCTATATTAATTGCAGAAAAGCTTTAAATCCCAGATATAAAATTTTCCAGAGTAAAACGCAATAGAATTTAATTATTGTATACCGTGAAGTTAGACCATGAGAAACGGGTAGGAAATTCGCTCGTACTCCATTTCCAGCCAAAACTAAATTGCATTGCTTGTGAGGAAACACGTCGAGATGACGTTCTCTGTTGCTCAACATTACCTATACAAACATTTATGATCATGAATAGGAACTTAGATCAGCTCATGTTTTCATGGTGACAAGAATACAATATCAGATTTATACAGAAAGCCCGAATTTCAGTAGTCCAATTTCCTACAATTTCTTTACTGAGGGCGAAAATAACACCCAAAAAAATGTCAATTAAACCCTAGCAAATTGCAATATACAGTATACACGCAATCAAAAACACAGGGGAAAAAACGGATTTAAAAAATGAACTCAACATTGAATTCAAATTCAATAAATCTTACTCGAGCACAAAATCTCATGTTTTCTTCTTCAGACATATCAACCCCAGCTACTAGGTCAACTAATTGTCATTCATAACTCGAAAACCGAAATCAACAGATATAAATATGCACAACGAAAATAAAAAACTAAAACAATTATGGATAAACAATTATATAAAATAAACACTTACAGCATCAGTTGAATGCCTGAAGAAACTAGGTCGATTCAGGCGAAGCTTGAAAGACAGCGCGGAGAAATTCGACGCTTCCATAGCAGAAAATATCTCACCAGCTGCCAACAAGAGACAAAATCATTACAAAATTAAGCGGCATAAAAAACGCACTGTCAATCCATGATATTTCTTCGAGTGAAGCTTTTCGTCTTCTGATTAAAAAAAATGGAGTTGGATTTACTCTTTGACTGGTAGGTGAGATCACACGAGGGAAGAGGATAGAGTTTGAGCGTTGTGGCTGCATTGATTCGGGAAAGAAAAATGTTGACCGTTGGATTAGACGGCCTTCTTCTTTTTGGGCTGAGCCAGACTTATGTCAGAGATGGGCTTATTTTGAGATTGGTATTGGTTTTGGGCCTTTTTCTCAATATTTGGTCTACTCGATGACTCGATTCCTCCAGTGAAGAAAGCCAGGCCACTTTCCAAATTCAGGTAAATAAAAAGTTAAAAGAATAAATAAATTCAACTAGTTGGCATTTTTCTGAATGTGGAATATTCGTGGGGACCTTTTAGTGTAATTGAAATTTGTAAAATCTAACGTAACAGGGACTGGTAGATTTTTTTTTCTTTCAGAATATCTTTTTTTTTTTTTTACATAAAACTGGTGGGAAGTGACAAGTCTGAAAGCACAAAGCTTTAAACTGATCCTGCTAAATTTGAAAGCAATTTTGTGGAAAAAATGAAAACTTTGCATTTCTTTTCCCCAATTTCCGAAAATGTCTAAGAATATTACCAATTTACTCGCACAATCCTCTGAAAAAAGCAAATCTAACATTTCCATTATTTTCTCTATATCCCATAAAATCTTGTGAAAGGGCCTAGTTAGAAGATTAGACAGCTTGTAGAAATGGACCACTCGCGCCATCTTCAATCCCTTTCAAAGTTCCCATATTTGGGTCCAAACGCGTGAAAACCGTAAAACAAATTATTATAAAATCTATTGTTTCATACTCCATGTTATCGAAAAAAATATATTAGTACACTGTTCAGGGATTTATTCACATGGTTTGGTAGAAGATGTAAGAGAAAGACACGTTGTCATCACGTCCCCCTTTCCATTCCATTCATCCTCTCTGATTCAAGTCAAGTCTCCATATGTGGTGAGGCCCCCCGAAACCGAAAAAAGTCTTTCCTAACACGGATCTTAGTGTGTCCCTCATTTAGGCCTTGTTTGTGCTTGGATTCGAAATTCGAAATAACGAATATTCGTTTATTTTAAAATTTAAAAATTATATACTCAAATATTAATATCTTACAATTAAATATATAATATAATAATACACTACCACCTACTTTTCACACATGATTTGACATCAAATACAATATATAGTAATACATTATCATCCACTTTTCAGACATGATTTGATATCTACATTAAAAACAAAGGATTCTGAATCCTATAACAAACAAGAATCCTTACTATTCACAGAGTTTTGAATACAAGAATTCAAAATCCCAACGAATGATAGTCCAAACAGGATGACTAACACTCTTTTCGGGTTAAATTAACGGGTCTAGTCTGTTATTTGGGGTTAAATTCAGATTCAGATGACCAAATTCGTGTGCCTCTCAAGAAGCGTATCTTAAAAAACGTTTTAAATCATATTGCATACAATATTCTCTTTCTATTGCAACCGTAAAAAAGAAAATCTTGTTATTACAACTATCGGAATATCGCTCTTCCTCTCTCTTCTCCATCCCACCACCTGCGACCGCTACCACTACCTTCTTTCCTCCCTCTCAGCCAGGCAGGCAAGTTCTCTAAGTACACATATTGTAGTGCACCTGAGAAAAAAGGAGAGATGGAAATCGAATTCAAAAGTTCACAAAATACATATGCCACAAGATAATCACATTACAATCACATTCTTAAATTGTCCAAATAAGTGGACAATTCATAATTTAGTATCAAACTCTCTACTTGATACTAAATCCCAAACGGGTTTAAGGTAGATGTTTCAGTGTATAAAGATTTTATACTTATTGATGCTAAATCATGCTCTTAAAATCTGTGATGTGATGTTTCAACACTCGCCAACTCTATTTCAATATAATGTCTTTTCAAGCATACTCGGTTTTTTGTTATAATTTGGTAGAGTAAGCTATATAGTATATAGTGACTTAAATTAATGTATAATGACTTTTGAGTACAACACGCTACATGGGCCGACTATATAAAACAAAGGGCATATCTGTAAATTTAACTTCATGCATAAGTTGCACCAAGCAGCTATCAATCAAACTAACAGTGTAATAATTAATGTAACTACAAAAGTATTAATTAATCTCAATATCAATCAAACAAAATATTCACTTACCGATCACCACGGCATTTGAGAACCCCCACCACGCACTTTTTAAAACTTTTTAAAATCACCATCACATTTTGAAAAAATTTAAAATCCATTATTGGAGGGACGAAACCTCCCAACCGACGTCGTACACCACGTCATCACCAACGTCAACCCAAACCAATCACAACATGCATATCAAAACAGAAATATTAATTATACACGACTTGTCGATCACCACGACATTTCAAAACCACCAACACAAACATTCTAAAACTTTTCAAATATGAAGTATTTACAATTCAACCCTAAACTAACCCTAATTTTCAAATATATAAATATTTATAATTGAACCCCAAATTTTAAATTGATTGATAAATAAATCTTAAACTATTACAAATTATACAAAACCCCCAAATTAACGATAATTATACAATAATACCTCAATTAAATTTTACTTACATAAAAATCCCTAAATTAAACACTAATTATACAAAAACACCGAAATTAGACCTTAATTATACAAAAATCACTAAGTTATACCCTAATTATATAATAATTTCAAAATTAAACCCTAATTATACAAAACCCCTAAATTAACAATAATTATATGATAATACCTCAATTAAACCTTAATTATATAAGAATACCTAAATTAAACTCTAAAATTGCTTCTATTGGACCTGGAATTGGTCAAGCGTTCCGGAAAGATCAGTCGGAGAAGCCGGGGGCGGGGGCCCGACAAGATGCCCCAAAAGTGATCGACCTCCTTGCTTCTCTCATGTACACGCCGAGCCCCTTTTCTCCTCGGCTCCCTCCGATCCAAACAAGCCAAGTGGTATAATAGGCCCCTTGTGATCGATGTGGGACCAGGAAAGTGGATATCTCCAGAAAAGATTTGAAGTTCAATTCTTTTTTTTTTTTTCATTCAGGTATGGTGGCCAGGGAGAAGTTCGAGTAGGGCTTCATATGAGAAGGTGGAGAGTAGGAATGGATGTGGCTCATGCCAGGCGATAATATCTAAACTAAACCCTAATTATGAATAACCCTTAAATTATAACCATAATTAATACAATAATATCTAAATTAAATATTAATTATACAAAAAACCCTAAATTAATAATAATTATAAAATAATACCTTAATTAAAACTTCATTATATAAAAACCCATAAATTGAACCCTAATTATACAATAATATTTAAATTATACCCTAATTATATAATAATATCTAAACTAAACCCTATTTATAAAATAACCCCTAAATTATACCCTAATTATATAATAATATCTAAATTATACACCAATTATGTAATTATTTTATATAATTTTTGAAAATTAAAAATTTTAATTCTTAAAACAATTCAAAAGAATTACAAAAAAAAAAAAAAGAGCGAGAGAGGAGGGAATTTACCTTGTGGGTTGCGGTGGGCAGGCGGCTGGGCGGCAGGGCGAAGGCCAGAAGCGGGCTGGGGCTGGGGTTGTGGAAACGGCGAGCGTGGCGGCGGGCAACGGCGAGCGGGGCTGGCTGGGCGGCTGCACTTTTTCTTTCTTCTTTCTTTTCTTTTGGCCCGTCAGCAAACGACAACTTTTTTTGTAGTGTTTCCCCATTTCCACTATTTCATACCTCCTCAAAACTCATCTCCTATGATTCCTTTACAATCACCTCCCTCTCATCACTCACCTTCTGAGCTAGTACATAACAACTCTAACTCATCTCATGCCAATGATCATAACCTCTCTCACAATAACCCAAACTCTCCCACTCCTTCTTCTCGTACATCATCTCCTCATTCCTCTCCACTTACATCATCTCATTCCTCATCAATTCTCATTGGTTAGTTGTTCATAGATTTGTCAATTGATAGTAGTTCTACTTCCACTGTGCCAAATACTGCTACTGACAATCTTTTGCAGGATACACAAAAAGCCACAAAATATTCATCAGATGGCCATTAGAGCCAAAGCTGGAATACATAATCCAAAGATCTTCACTATTACAAAGGATCCCTTTGCTGAGCCTAAGTCTCATAAAGAAGCCATGGAAATTCCTCACTGGCATCAGGCTATGAAAAGAGAGTTTTCTGCTCTCTTGAGAAATAACACTTAGAACGTATGTCCCTTACCTCCTCATAAATATCTCATCAATTATAAATGGGTTTTTAAAGCTAAGAAGAATGCATATGGCTTACTGGCAAGATGCAAAGTAAGACTGGTTGCTAGAGGATAAACACGGGAAGCTGGTTTTGATTATATTGAAACTTTTAGCCCTGTGATAAGCCTGCCACCATCAAGATTATATTATCCATTGCCATCTCAGAATCTTGGATCATAAGGCAACTTGATGTTGACAATGCCTTTTTAAATGGAGATATTGACACTGGGTTATATATGCAGTTCCCTCTAGGTTTTGAGCATTGTCACTACTACAGAAACAGGATTTTAAGGCGGTTTTTTTTCGGTTTTTAAGGCGGTTTTTGAACCGCCTTTGTATCCACCGCCGTAAATATTTACGGCGGTTTTTTAAAAACCGCCTTAAAAAGTGAGGCTTTTTACGGCGGTTTTTAAAAACCGCCTTAGAAAGTGAGGCTTCTTACGGCGGTTTTTCTTGAACCGCCGTAGAAAGGGATACTTTTTACGGCGGTTTACGAACTGCCTTAGAAAACAACGGCGGTGGATTCTACGGCGGTTATTAAAACATACCTTCTAGAAAGTCTGTTTTCAGAAGTCTATTTTCTAGAACGGATATTGAATAATACCTTCTAGAAAGTAGTAAAAAAATTAAAAATAAAAATAAATTAAAGCATTTATATATGTTTCTATTATAATTCTTTCAAGTACGCAAGATTATAAACGTTTGTCGCTCCACAATTGCATTTATAGTTTAAATAAAACACCAACTTTTATCTGTTTGTTTATACTTTGAATTTTCTTTTCTTTTGCCTATGGAGGTGAATGCATGAAGCGAATGGTCCTAAATGAGAAAACAAAGATAGAGTCATCGTAAATACAAAAGAAAGCGAGAGATTCAGTTTGAAGTACTATAATATCAATACGCAGCAACATGGATACAAGTGTTTAACTAAGAAAGACCTTGAACACACCACAATGAAAATAGTTCATCTAGCAAATAGAATATAAGAACACCAAAAAATGTTTACGTGAAACATTATGGATATCAATCAAGATGCTTCATTCTTCCATTGCGTCTCCACCTTCAATCACTTGAACCAGCTCCTTAAGTGGGGTGATCTTTGTAAGCAACACCTCTGCATGCACACACATACACATAAAAATAAATAACTAAATAATATTCAAGCAATTAATATATTTCTCCAAGAACAACTAGTAAACTGATTTATACTAACCCGTTTTCTTGGTAAAGGAGTAACCCTTCTCACTGACGTAAGTACGGGGGTTTGGTGTCATATAATTTCTCAAGTACTCTTGCTTCCCCTGAAAAGAAACACAAACAGAATTTGTTTTAATCAAAAATATCTAAAAAAAAATTAAAAAAACTAAAATTATAAGGCCAAACCTTTGTTATGACACAGATGTCTACATTGCTTCCACTTCCCAAATCATTAAATATCCCAGAGCATATTGCTTCAGCCACTAGTTTTACTCCTTCATCCCTCTGCATAAATCTCATAGACTCAATTTAAATAATTCACATTTTTAAGTGTTTTCTTGTTTGCTAAAACTGGAGAAATGAACTTACACTTAGTCCTTCACGATATTTCGACTCGAAAATAGCCATTGCAGCGAGTGAACCAGAACCCATGGTGGCAAATGGTAGTGTGTCAGTTGAACCATGTGGATATATCTAGGAGTAGAACGTTTAAGATGTTAAACCTCAAGAAATGAAAATTGCATATATCGAGTTTTTCCAAGGCCCAAAAAAAAGGAAAGAAAGAAAGAAAAAGAAACTCACGGTATGCAAATGAGGGCCTGCCACATCAACCCCGCCAAGAACCAAGGCAGCCGATACATGACCTTGATAGCTATTTCACAAGTAAAATCAGGGTATTTTTAGAAAATAACCTTAAAAAATAAAAAAGAAAAAAAAAGAAAAAATTGCCCACCCAAAAACATCTTCCGGAGATGAAATTACTAACCGTACGTAAACGTATCAGAGACATTTTCCGGAGATCCCTTGCTTGAAGCCGGATTTTGAGCCCTCTCCATAGCATGAACAGAAATTGGGGTGACTTGCACAAGAAAGAAAAAAAAAATCAAACATAAGCACAAATTGCATAGAACAATTGCGATTATGAACTTCGGTAAAATCGAGCGGGCTGTTGTCAGTAGTTCCATGCAGAGGTTCATCACTAGGAGGTTTCAACATTACCTGCACAGTTCACATGAAACAACACAAATCGGAACAGGCAGAAATGCAGGAAGATTTAAAAAAAAAAATCAAATCAACAAAGATATACATTTACAAACCCAAGTATTCAGACGTTTTACATAAACAAAATAACTGTATGATTCCATCATGGTCACCCCTAGAATGTTCGGAAGCAGAATCATTCCATGTGCCTGGCCAGTGGGTCCCATCTGCCATCCACGTAGCTCGGGAGACCTTCAAAGGCTCCAGCGTCCCATCCTCGACGGTCGTCTGTCTCCGAAGCTTCAAGGCCCTGATTTCCTCTCGAGCATTATACGCATCTGAACGACGCCGGATCGATTCGGGGAGACCATTGATCCGAACCTTGAACTCATCATACTCGCGCTTCACCCTTCTGCGATCATTGACGAAATCCGGATGCACCTGATTTTTAAATGGATCCTTTCTCAGGCTAAAGTACGACTCCGGGTTTCTCGGCTCGATGCCGTGCTTACGGCAAAACGGGACCCACAAGTTGGCGAAACTAGCCGCTTCGGCCATGGCTTCGAATGTGAGGAGCGCAAGCCCATCGTCGAAAACATAGCAGGAGAGCTTCTCAACAGGGTAATCGGCAGCGAGGATGGAAAGGATTGTGTTTGCGGTGACGAGCGGAGGTTCTTTTTCTGGATCGGCGGTCGAGACGAATATATCTACYCCTGGCAGATCGGATTTTCCAGTCGGATTGACAGGGCTCGGCATTTCGAATTTTTCTTTCAATACGTTGAGATCGGTTGCACGATTGACGGGGCACAGTTTCGGAAGCTGGTCTAGTAGCCAAGAGAAGGCGAACCAAATCTCACAGATGATAGACATCTTCCATAGCCATTTGGCGTCCTCGTTCGGGTGGCTTACTCTCCACGATAGAAAGAATCCGAGAACAGCCATACGGATAAAAATTAAGAGCCTGCAAGATGTATAATTTTGTTAAAAGGCGAACACAGATCGAGGTTCAGTTTATTACTTAGTAATTAATTATAATGTGAAATATATGTTTTGAAAGACTGCATAACTGATTTAATCATCAATATGGTTACAATCCACAATATGTACAAGGAAATGACAATATTATACAAGAAGAACACATAACTTATTTTATATAGTGCAGTATAACATATAGAACTTTCAACAAAATTGGATGATTTAATTAATTTTCTAAACATTAATAACTTTCAATCAGAATCATATTTCTTAACTCAACTAATACTCAGTTTTATTCACATGCCCCATATGTAATAAATTATAAATGATGGCATTCAAACAAAAACATAAAAACAACAAAAAAAGCAAAGCAAGACGAGTTTTACCTGTACGGGCTGATTATTGCAGCTGGTATCTTCAATTTACGAGTGAGCGGCCTCCACGGTTTGCTTAGAAGCTCCGGAGGCTCACGACGCGATTCCTCATTTATATTATTATCATCCGCCGATCCTCCATCCTTGGGCCATATCGCATTACCATATCCATACGTCCCTTTGGTCTCAAACAACCAACGGTTATGATCAAAATCCCCCGCCTTGACCGGTGGAAGGTTGTGGCAGACCCAATTCGGCCGGAATGGCACCGACCGGCGAATTTCCATTTTGACCCAAAAGGGGATCGCCAACTCGAAAAATCGAATTCGCCAAATTTGGAGCTCCTTTCTTGAAATTGATTGCAGGAGGAGCTTCGCCTTGAAGAGGAGAAGGGATTGCAGCATCCAATTGGGTCGGATTGTCGCCGGCCGGCGAATTGTAATTTTGGCCTAAAAGGGGATTGTCGCCGGTTGCGAATTGTGAGGCAGAGGCAGTAGGGCAAATGGGTGGCGGAGATAAAGCTGTCGTAGAACAGGGTCAGGGTGTGGCTGGGCACTTACGACACGGCGGCAGATAAAACAGAGTCGTCTCTGTCGGTGGCGGCGAATGCTGAGAGCTGGAGGGGAGATGTTTCGAAGGATGGCGTTTTCTGGGGCGGAAAAATGACGGAGAGGAAAAGAAGGAAGGGGATCAATCCATTTGTTTAGAATGGACGGTGAAGATCAGTAAATAAGTTTTGAATGGGCGGTGGAGATCAATAGATCAATGAGCATGAGGATCGGTGACGTGGCATTGGATTTTTTTTTTTCATATTTTTAATTTATATATATACATTCTACGGCGGTTATTTAAGAACCGCCGTAAAAACTTAAACATTTTACGGCGGTTTTCACAAAACCGACGTAAAAACTGGAGGCCAGCTTAATTTAACGGCGGTTTACAAAAAACCGCCGTAGAATGTTCGATATTTTACGGCGGTTTTTTGTAAACCGCCGTTAAATTTAGCTGGCCTCCAGTTTTTACGTCGGTTTTGTGAAAACCGCCGTAAAATGACCTTTTTAGCGGCGATTTTAGCCACAACCGCCGTTAAAAGTATTTTTAAGGCGGTTTTCAGTGAACCGCCTTTAATTAACAGCCTTAGAAAGCTGTTTTTGTAGTAGTGTGTGTTTCTCCTGGCTTGTTGTGTAAATTGAACAAGTCTATGTATGGTTTGAAATAATCTTTTAGAGCCTGGACTAGCAAAATTGGCAACATTCTATTATCTCTTGGTTTTACAATATCCAAAGATGATCATTCCCTTTATCACAGACATCAAAATGGCTCAATTATATTGATTTTAGCTTATGTGGATGACCTATTAATCACTGGCAATGATACAGAGATGTTATTCATCAGCTCATCACCAAGTTGAATTACTTCTTCTCTTTGAAATATTTAGAGCAGCTCAGCTATTTCCTTGGAGTTGAGTTTAATCCTCATGAGAAAGCAGGTATGCAAGGTTGCAAAGGACTGTCTACTCAAATGATCACTCATCCTGACTTATCTAAATTAGATGGTCAACCTATGCATAACCCTAAACTATACAGACAAATTTTTGGTGCCTTACAATATGCCACAGTAACTAGGCCTGATATTAACTATAGTGTTAACAAAGTAAGCCAGTTCATGCAAGCACCTTCTGATATTCATTGTAGAGCTGTAAAAAGGATCCTCAAATACCTATCTGGCACCTCCTATGGGTTAACTTTCACATCCAGCCCCTTTCTAAGCCTGACTGCTTTTGCTCACTCTAATTGGGCTTCGGACATGGATGACAAAAAATCCACTTCTGGAGCTTGTGTGTCTCTTGGCAAAAACTTGATCACCTGGAACTCCAAGAAATAAGTTAAAATGTCAAGGTCAAGCAAAGAGGTTGAATATAGAAGCCTTGTTACAACCACTTGTGATGTTATCTAGTTACAAGCCCTTTTGAGAGAATTGCATCTATTAGAGCCACACATTCCCACTGTTTGGGTTGATAATCAAGGAATAATTACACTTGCCTACAATCCAATTCAGCATTCCAGAACAAAACATTTGGAGCTGGATTTTCATTTCTTTAGGGAAAAGATCATGCACAAACAGCTGCAGGTTCATCATGTACCATCCATTGATCAAACCGTAAATATTTTTACCAAACCTTTATCTGGTCAATTCTTCATGAGGCTCAGGCACAAGCATTATGTTGTGCCTTTACCCTCCTTTGAATTGGGAGTGCGTATAAATAGTCATCTAGCCATACATACATCACACATGCACGACCATGCAATGAATAAAGCCAAAGAGATCACAACCACACTTCATGCTGCAGATAATGCCAAAGAGATCACATCCACACAGCTGTCCAGCCCTAAATCTTGTGCCGAAGATGGCAACAGATAGTTTTGTCTTGTAGCTCACCTTTAGCTGTCATTGTACGAGTTCCTTTCATAATTACACATATATAAGGCTAGTATGTTCTAGATTGATCCTTTGTGGCTATTTATATGGCTCACAATTTCATATGTAATGTATTGAATGATATAAATCTTTTACCTGTTTTGTGTAAATATAGTTGTTCATAAAGAAAGCTTGATCCTGAACCTCTTATTCTTTTATAAAGTTACGTGAGTATGTATTATCATTCAAATATATATTTTTAATACCAATAAAGTGGTAAACAAACTCAAGACATCGAACTTCAAATAAATATTGATATTGAATTTCGCCAAATCCACTTCATTGTCTTTCATAATTCTTTTTTTCTTTTTTAAACTCATCATTTGGTATAGTTAAAACTTAAAAGTTGCATATTGGGAAATTTCTTTACTTTGAAACTTTACTTAATATATATTATAGAGAACTTATACGTGTTTTTACAGCACTATTTTTCATTTAATAGGGTTTAATAAGAACTATTAAATTAATTTTAAAATTTTATATTAAAAGATTTATAATTATAAATAGAGGAAGTGAAAAGCTTGATGTCTTGAATGCACGTAGACTTTTTCTATATTATAAACATAAAACTTTCACATGATCTTGAAGCAACAACTCTCGTGGCAGCCTAGCAGGCACAAACGACCGCTTACCATCATTGACCCACACAAATCCCATGCTACATAAATTTTTTACAACAAAAAAATAAAATAAAAAAAATACCACTTCTATTAAACAAGTCCTCATGCATGGTCAGCAGATCCAAGTATCCAACTAGTTTTATTTTGTTTTTGTTTTGCCGCCAAAAATATCAAAATGGCCATCAGCCAAAGCAAATTACACGGAAAACGGAAAAGTCAAGGCAATAAATTATAATCAATTTGCAATTCAATTTCTTTGGGTGCGTAAAAGCGAGGATATGATGAGATGAGTGCATCATCGTCCCTCAAGTTGTCATGAGGAATAAATTATATTGTACTAGTAATACTAGTAATCGATAATAATGATGAATATATTTGATAACAAAAAAATAATCCGTGCTTCATGCTTTTATGTAGGGATAGCAATTCCGACCGGCCCGGCCTGCCTCGTGCCCCGCGGCGGGTGGGACGGGTTCTGGTATCACTTCCGTCCTGTGGGACTAGCCCACCCCAACCCGTACAATTTTTTATTTTTTTATATTTTATATAATATATATATATATATATATATATATATAAAATTATTTATATTTTTATACACTTAATATTATATTTAATATTTATAGATTAATAATAATATTTTTTAAATAATATACATTAATAAAATAAAATAAATAATAAATAATCTTGTAAATAAGCTAATAAATGTTTAATAAATTTATTTTCTCTGATTTATTGTTGTTTTTTAATTATTTTTAGAGTCTTATATTCAATTTTTATAGTAATATATTTGATTCTTATTAATAATAAATAATATTTTATAATTAGGAAAAAAAATATTTAGCCGGATCGCCCCGACCTGATCTGCATGGATGACGGAGCGGGTCCGAAACTCGTAGTACCCGACCCGACCCATTGTCATCCCTACTTTTATGACATGCTTGAATATATTTCTTGAGTCAAATCTTTTTACAAGTCTAAATTAAAAGTCTTTGGATACATTTGAACGCAAGAATTCAAATTCACAAAAATAATTTTGTTTTCTTCTTAAAAAAATAAAAATCAATGAGAATAAAATAAAAATATATGTTAAAAAATGATTTCAATAACTCATAAAAGGTGAATTTGAGATTTACCAGAAAAAATTAAGAAATAAACAAGTGTTCATAATATCTGGTATAGTTATCACCCAAACAAGCCAAATAATTATTATTGTGAAACTAAATTGTTAATTTCTATTTTGTCAATTTAATTGAAGCAGCTACGCCTCTTTCTTTTATTTTTCATTTTAGAATGACTGTGGCCAGATATTTTATACATTCGTGTAAATCATATTTAAAATAAATCGAGAAGTCAATGGCTCTTTTTTCTTTTAATGGAGAGAAGTTTTATTTGTTTTGTGAGCGTGTTTTAATGTTATTGTGACACGGACATCTAACTATTCTTACGTTCCTTTAAAATATTCTAGAAGATCTTAGTATGAAATATAGAAGGGTCAATAGACTAATGGGTTGACGCCTCCATCATAGCAATGGGTAGGGTCAGCCCACCTGGCTGCCAATTTGGACTTTGGAAGGTTCGTTAACTGCTCGAAGAATATAAGTGACGGGTCGGGTCTAAATATTATTATTAATAATTAGTAGTAGTATTATATTTTATTAAATTAAGAAAAATTATACGGTGCCTTACTTTTTCACATAACTCGATTAATAATATAGCGTAGGTTGAAAACATAATTTCCTTTGTCGACTATAACAAATTATTATTTTTCCTCCCAATATACCATGATTTTCTGTCGTTGGCTTCCGATGTATAAAAACTAAAGATCACCTCAACATACACTGATTTTGATAAATTAAAAACAAAATGATCGAAAAAATTGCACGTGCATTTTAGAGGATTAGTCGTCGGCAATTGAAGCAAAAAATTTGTGTAGTGACTAAAAAAATGATAGAAATCAAAATAAACTTATGACGATTAGAACAAAAAATAGAAAGTTGGTGAGTCATGTTCATGGATAATAAAAATGTGCAAAAGCTGTGTGTGACGGCGGAATTAAGGTTGGGGTTCTAGAGGTGTTGTCGGTGGTGATCGGAGGCGAAAATTTTGTGTGATGCCTCTATAAAAATAATAGAAATCAAATAGAATTGACGAAAGTCGGAATGCAGCGTTAGAATTAGGTGCACCGT
This sequence comes from Phtheirospermum japonicum, assembly GCA_014905375.1. Taxonomy (NCBI): domain Eukaryota; kingdom Viridiplantae; phylum Streptophyta; class Magnoliopsida; order Lamiales; family Orobanchaceae; genus Phtheirospermum; species Phtheirospermum japonicum. The sequence continues at coordinate 1,407,834 of BMAC01000122.1, read as the reverse complement.
GAGCTGGTGACAACTAGTAGATATTTACAGACTTTTGTCGTGCACATAGTCACCAACTTCCGGTGCTCTATTTTGGTCACCGTAAATTCTATTGGATTCTTCTAATTTTGCAAGTCATCACACAAATTTCAGACCCAAACCTCCGCTGGCAACACCTTTAGAACCTCATTTATTTATGTCACAGCACACTCATTTACCAACTTCCAATACTCCATTTGATTGTTGTAATCTCCATTAGATCTCTCCCATTTTTTCGGATCAACATACAAAATTTCAGTTTCAATCATCGTTGGCAACACTGACAAGACGCATGTGCAAATCTCCAACAACATTTTCTTTGTCGGAAAACTGAAAGTGAGGTAAAAGATCAAACTCATGTATATATACTAGATTAGAACTAGCAATGGATTCGGCTTGTCCAACCCGACCCCGGCCCGTTGGACAAACCTCAAAATTAGGCTGAATCGAAATTTGGTTGGGCCGATATTTGGGAGGCTCAAGCTCGACTATGGATGGTAATGGGGCGGTTTAGGCCAAGTACTAGAGGACTCGGACCCGCCCGATCCACCCCACGGGTCGGATCGTGTATCACCGTTATAATAAACTTTAATTTTTATTATTAAATTTAAAATTATTTTAATGTATAATAATCAAACATATTATTATAAAAAATATTAAATTTTAATTAAAAATAATAATAAACAAATAAAATAAAATTATTATACATTTATAAGTTTAATTATAATTTTTTTATCTTTTATTTTATTAATATTAATATTACTTATAAATAATGCCATTATCAATATATATAAGTTAAATATAATACTAAATGTAGGAAAATTAAATAATCATATAAAATATATATTAAAAAATATATAAAATATATTTAAAAAATAAAAATATTGTGTGAAGTGAGTTGGGTTGGGTACCCGCATAGTGGAGATGGTACCCAGGCCCACGAGTGAAATGTACATTTTAAATGATACATGTTCATTTTCATCAAAATAAATTTATATATTTGTTGTGATATATTTTCATTATTACTATGCTAAATGTGAATTTAAAAACAGTAACAAACATGAAAATTATCATATTTGTTGTGACATGTTTGTTCTGATAAAAATTTATATCCATTGTGATAAAATTCATTTATGTTATGATAAATATCAATATACATTTTAATCATTGTGTATATATATTAATCGTTTGTAAAGCAATAAATATGTGCAGTGCAGTAAATGTAAAAAATTTCATAATATAGATGAACTCATTACAATAATACGAGCAATCGTGAAAAATACATTTTCGTTATATTAAGTGTTCATTTTTATTGTATTAAATATTCATTTATGAATGTACGAAACAAGTACACCCGTGTCTACATAATTTTTTTTTTTGTTCAGAAAAGAGAATACCATTAAAATAAAAGGGTATAAGAAATACCCAAAAAAATAAAAAAATACCAAATACAACTAAAGAAAGCTAACACAACAATCTAAGATTTGCAAGCCAATCTTTAAAAGAAAAACTAGACCCTAAATGATCCTTAACACTAATCCAACTCTATGTTTTAGTCTTAATCTCCTCCACCAATTTGTCCTCCACCATCTCCACATTTTTATGTACCATATAATTCCTCCACTTCCACAAGACGCACACTACCCCCAACCAAATACACATCGACACCGATTTACCTCTTTTACCTTTCAAGATTTTACTATGAAAGAGGATATTTTGAGGTGCCTTCAAGTGAATCGCCACCGGAGTATTCAACCAATCAAATATCATCATCCAAATATTATAGGATCTTTTACAAGCAAAGAAAAAATGCTCTGCAGATTCCTCCTCTTCTCGGCAAAAAGTACATAAAGTCTCATCTGTTGATAGTTCAATCCCCCGCTTTTTCAAGTTCAGCTTTGTTGGCAACCAGTCTCGAACCATCCTCCACGCATGTGCAGACACTTTTGGTGGCACAAGCTTATTCCACATCAACTTAAAAGCTTCTCCCATTTTCTCCGTATTCTGGTTCAAGACTTCCTCTGGTTTAAGTAGCCCATATGCATCTCTTGTCACGTATTTTCCACTAGGCGAACCTCTCCATCTCCAAGTATCAGCAAGCTCTTCTTTTAAACAACATCTGCTCACAAGAGACACCAAATCATCAAAAGCATTTAATTCAAAATCAAATAATTGACGTCTCCATTTCCACTCTCATCTCCACTACTACCCTCCCACACCCCCATCTCCCCTGCATTCTTCTTTTTGTTTAGACTAACACTAATTAACCTAGGAAATCTTAACTTCAACGACTCCCCTCCCACCCACACCTCTTCCCAAAAAGAAATTTTTCGACCATTCCCTAACACCCATTCTAAATTTCCATAAAACCACTCCCCACCATACCCTATCGTTATATTAATTATATCCCACCACCAACCCGATAAATTCCCCTTTAACCCTCTAGGGATAACAGTACTCCCTCTCCCCCACCCATCCCCATACTTCGACTCCAAAACCCTCACCCAAAGACTCACTTTCTCACACAAAAACCGCCACATCCATTTTCCCAATAAGGCTAAATTAAAGTTCTCAATCCCTCTAACCCCTAAACCACCGTGTCTACATAATAATAACCCAAAAATCCTGATAATTAGGGAGACAATTTTTTCCTAGTTAATTATTTTATTAATTTTGTTGAGGTGAATTTATGTTTCATGTCAGCAATTAATAATGCTCAATCTACCCGATTAATGACAATATCAAAACAATTTGAAGTATCTTTGAGAAGCTGCACGAAGTAACATGGTTAATAATACGTGAAGATAAACACTCGACTCGATGCCATAGGCCGGCCAAACTATTGGGAAAAAACAGAGTGAGAGAGAGATTTTTCTCTGAATAAAAAAGATTTAAATTTGATACTCTACGTAACATTTTATTTTTCTTCAATGAACAAATGACAAAAAACTTATCAGTGAACAGAGACAGACATGCCTAAGGTTGAGAGTTGTTAAGTTGCAGAAGAAAATTAGTAGTACTATTTTATTTTCACCGATTAATCGTTAGTTATTCGAGAGTTAATTATGATGGCCACGTGGGGCCAGCTGGTTGGGCATTATTATACCAAGTTTGAGTTGTCTCCTGCTGTGGTTTGTTGTACTGGATTAGATTCCAAGACCCCCAAACTCAAATTTTGAAAAATAATACTAATAATAATAAGGGATAATAATAAAGTTTGACAGACCAGATTTCCAGTAAGTCTCATCTCATGGATCCTCGAGCCAAGAAGCTCCTGATTTTCGAATTTTGAAAAAGAAAAAAAAAAAAATAAAAATATTAACATGTGATTTGTTTTATATACTACAATACCAGCCAATTATACTCCGTCAAGGGCTTTTTGGATGGAGAATTTAATATTAGCCAATTGATTAATGATTGAAAATCAGAACCAGCACATATCTTCCAATAACTTTCCATTGATAGAGTTTAATTTGTTTGCTGGAGATTGAATTCATGCCTACTGTACATTTACTAAACAGGGTTGTGTGACAAAATTGTTTGCTCCAACTTAGGTAAAAAATTTAGAAGTAATTTACTTAATTGGCAGTCTAGTGAATGAGATTCATTAGAATATAGCAATAAGTTTACAGCATATATGTATGTAAAAATCTATAGCTTGCTTGCTAAATTAATTTCATTAGGTTTTCATATTATATCGCGGTAATTAACGTTTATCTGTTTATAATAGTTGTATTGTACGTGTTCGATGAGTTTTAATACGAAAACACAACACAATTTTTTTGATCCAAACATATTTGTTTTGGATAAAAATATTCTTTTATTTATTTTGAAAGTATTAGTAATATTGTTTGATTAAAAGTGTCTTAGTTTATTACACAAATTTCTGTGTTTAGATTTTAAATTACGTGTTTTTTCTAAAACAAAACTACGGCAATTTAAGAATATGCAGGCTTGGTAATAAATAATAATAATAATAAATAATAATAATAATGCAGGCTTGGGACACGGATTGACATATGGAATTCGACCTGGCCAGCGCATTGACCAAATTTAAAATCCAACCCTCAACCGTCATTTTTTATATAAAAAAAAATTAATTTTTTCTTAAAAAAGGGAAATTCGTTATTACGAAGGATAATTACAAATTTGATTTTGAGCACATCGCAGCAAACCTAAAATCTCACCCTTTTTTTTTCTTTAATAATAAATCATTTTACACTCTCTTATAAACATATTTCCCCTCATTCGACCTTTTTTCTTTCTACGCACTTTGTTTCCCCCCTCCTTTCACAACTGCTTCTCCGTGTTCAACTCGCGTTTTAGCGCACACAGGAGACAAATCAAAGCAAAACCTACTCGTATAAATTTAGTGTGTGTGAGTGCGTGAGAGAGAGGGAAGAAAGAGAAGCACAGGAAAAAAAGGATAATAAAATTAATTCATACTGAGCCCCCTTTCTGGTTTCTACTTCAATCATTCAAATTATTCGTAGCGCTACTTTTTGCTAAAATCGATCGTTATCTTTAGATATCGCCGATTTGGGCAACTGGGTTTTGTTTCGCTTTCTAGATCTTGAGTTGATTAATAATAATAATAATAATTCTTTAAAGAAGGGGGTGGATTTCTTGATCGAACTTTTGATTTCACAGAAAATTCAAAGATGAAGGGTGCTTTTTGTGCAAGCAGTTTGTTTGTGATGTGATATGGCACTGTTTGTTGGCTTTTACATACATAGAAAATGTCGTTTTACATCGGTCGCGAGGCTTCAAAGGTTCTTTTTTTTTTTTTTTTAGAAGTGATTTTGGCCTTTTGCTTTCTTTGTTATTTTTCTGCCGACTCTTTTATTAAATTATTTTTTTTTATTTTGAAGTTATGGAAGAGATTTTTGCCGCGGAGACCACAACAGAAATCAACCTTCTTGCAGAGAATTGGAAGTATATTTTTGGGGGTCTCATTGGTCAGGTTTGTCAACGCAAACCGTGTTGGTGATCTTAGTGTTTATTGTAATTTCTGGTGTTAATTAATAATCAAGGGCATTTATCTTATTTTAGCTAGTGAAAAAAATCTGGGGAAACTCATGGAGAATTGTATATGTATATTTTTGTAAAAGAATATACGCTGAATTCTGGCCAAAACATAAGCTATTGCCAATTTAAAAAAAAAAAAAAAAGGAAAGAGGGATTTTTGTGTTTATTAAAAAGAAATAGATGTTTTGATGTGTGTGTATGTATATGGTTACCTTTCTGATTATGTACTCTGCCCATAAAGGATCTTTCTTTTTTTTATTTATTTCTAATTATTATTTTCCGGGGGGATTGAGTTATCGGAGATGGATTGATCACTCATAGATGTAATCTTGATCATAATTCATTAGAGCAATGTTGACGTTGATATTATTTTCTGTTGCATTATGGAGATTTTGCTTTTGTGTTTTTATATGTTCTTTCGAACAGCTAATAATTGAATCTAATCAAGTTAGTTTTCATTTGAGAAATTCTATATTAGTCTAACTTGTTGGCTTTAAGTTATCTGTAGCTGTTACTTGATTAATATTACTAAATTAATTTCGTATCTTCTATATCAAAACCCTAGCGACACGTATCATAAGTGGAATAGGGCATTTATAGTATATTCTTTTATGACTCGTTCGCGTATTTTTCTTCTAGATTCTAATTGTTGATCGATATCTATAATATATTCTTTAATCAGTACATACATGGGCTAGCGGCTCGAGGAGTTCATTACTTCCATCGCCCCGGACCAACACTTCAGGATGCTGGCTTTTTCCTTCTTCCGGTAAAAATAAATAGTTTTTTTTTTCTTTTTTTTGGTAATTTCATTTAGTAATAGCTTATTCTTCTTCCGGACTTACATTACAAATTTTGTTGAAACTGTAGGAACTTGGGCAGGACAGAGCTTACATTAGCGAAACCGTGTTTACCTTCGTTTTTCTGTCTTTCGTCTTGGTAAGTTGTTTTCTATTGTTTTTTTTTTCACAAAATGTAATTTTTAATTTTCAGTTTTCTAAAATGTTGTGATGCTTACATGCAGTGGACTTTCCATCCTTTTATATTGAAGAACAAGAAGATTTACACAGTTCTCATATGGTGCAGGGTCTTGGCATTCTTAGTTGTGAGTGCCTTGTTATTTCTGTAATATTCTTTTTTTATTATTTGTAAATAATAATTTGTGTAAATTTAAATATAGTTATTCTATTTGGATTGTAAAGTAATTTCTACGCTTTATTTGCTGCAGGCTTGTCAATTTCTTCGGATCATAACTTTCTACTCGACCCAGCTCCCTGGTCCAAACTATCATTGTCGAGAGGTAAACAAAATTTGTTAAATTCTCAGTGTATATTATTATTTATGCTGAATATATAATGAAAAATGTAATATTGATTGTTTTATTTTTATTTCTCTGGATGATGTAGGGTTCAAAGCTTGCCAGGCTGCCTCGGCCCGATAATATATTTGAAGTTCTATTAATAGGTTACAGTTACAATTCTCTTGCTCGCTCACACTACAACTGGTTTTCTTGTTGCGATTTATTATTATTAATTTTATTTTTAGTGTCGTGTGCTTATTATTATCCTTTAATGGTTGTACAGTTCCTCGGGGCGTGCTTTATGGCTGTGGTGATTTGATATTTTCTTCTCACATGATATTCTCTCTAGTCTTTGTGCGGACTTATCATAAATATGGCACTCGACTGTAATAATTTTATTACTTATATCCTCTCATTTTTTTTAATAATTTTTTTAAATAACTGAATCCTGACATATGTCACGTTTCTTCGCGTTGCCAGTTTTGTGAAGCAGATTGCATGGTTAACGGTTATAATCCAAAGCTTGTTGATCGTGGCATCGCGAAAGCACTATACAGTCGATGTCGTTGTTGCATGGTAAAAAAATTATGCTAACAAATCTTTTAACTTTTAATATAAAATTTATATATCGAAACAATTGTCTGAAGAATTTTCCAAATACATGATTTTTTTTGTCTTACAGGTACACCGTCAATTTGGTTGTGTTCTTTATCGACAAAACATTGCCAGGTTGGTAATTTATTTACTTTTAATAATGGCCGTAGAATTTTTATTTTCATCTTCATCGGTTGATTGCTGTAATGCTGAGCTGGAATTTCTATATACAGAACTGCCCGATCGTTCTAGTGGGGCCGCTACACTTTTCTTGCCGCTGACAAAGGATAACAGGACTAAGGAAGAGAATCACAAACTGCTTAATGGCAATTCTGGAGATGCTGCTGACTGGGTATAACTTACTTTTTCTTTTTCGATTTAATTACTAAAATACCCCGACGTTTAGCTTAATTACAAAGAAACCCCAGTCAACTTTCAAAATTGCAAATAGCCCCTTGATATCTATTTATTTTTTACAAATTGCACCCTCAACCTCGAGGTATATTTGTAATTGTTGGAAGGAATTTGATTTTTTGTTAACCTCAGGGGCAGTTTTGTAATTTACATAAATTTGGTTATTTTGCCATTTTCAGAGGCCAAGAACTCAAGTGAATGGGAAGATTATGGAAGATGGAAATGTTGTGCATGTAGAAGCAGTGATTAACAGTGTCTAATTGAAGAACTTAAATTTCACAATTGTGTCCAAAAGAAAGTTTGTTCAAAATTGATAGGAGGGGCAACTCTTGTAATCTAGGTCATGAAGTCCAGTTTATGGTTTTTGAAGTTTTTGTTTTTCTAGTCTTTTGGTGTATTAGCAATGTGGTGTAGTCAACGACATCGTTTCGCATCATGGAATCCTATTATAGAGTTTTCTAATTCCATTAAAAATCATTTCTAACCCTTATCCCCTGCTTATTTATGTTTTGTTAAATTATATTGTGCATCTCAGCCTCCAGGTGATATAAAAGTGGATCTGAGAATTGTTTTTTTCTTTATTTATTATTATATTTTAGGCTACAGCAGGTTATGGCCGGAGTTTGACAGTTGAATTATTTTATGTCTAAGTGCCCTATTTTTTTCTTTTTCCAGATATCATTGTTGCCATGCTTTTGCCTGTTTCTTCAATTGTTTTTTTTTTTCTCATCATCAACTGGCACATGCTTGATCAAGTCAAACAATTGACCAAACAAATTCTCAAACTTCAGAAAAGCATATTTATTCACTTTGAACCTCCAGAACTGGTTAGGTCTGTCATCTACTGGGCAATGTGCATCAAGTCACATGCCTTGTGGTTACATATTTTGAATTAATTGAAGAGAAAAAATACATGCCTTGTGGTTACATATTTTGAATTAATTGAAGAGAAAAAATGGCACGTCCATGTGCTTTTATGGGACCATATTTCGTCATTGTTTTTGTTTGTTGGACTGACTTTGGTGGTACATTCGGTTTTGACAAAAATGTGAATTACGAAGAAAATTTCTAATTCTACTTTTTAGTTTTTATTACAAATGCTGTCAAACTTCTGAATTCTCACATATAATGCTATGTTTTTATTCATGGGTTGAGTTTCAGTTAGCTTTTGGCCCAACTTCAACGGGGCTTGGGCCATAATGATTGGTGCATGTATATACCAATTTTGGGTTAACTTAGAAATGCGTGCATGCATACTTGATAAGATGCAGTTTCACCGGTTTATTATGTATTGTTAACATGGTACGCCAGAAAAGTAAGATGTGATGTGTAATTTTTCCTTCCCAATGATGCGACAATTTTACTTTTCTGGATACTGATAAGAATTCTGTCTGGCTAAATTGAAGTTTCCAAACTAGAGACGTAAATTAATAGTCACGACTTTCTTATGATTATTTCGGAAAATGTGACATCATATCTATTTCTTTGTACGACAGACATGCGTGCTGTGTAAAATTGAAATAATAAAATAAAAATGTAATATCCATTTCTTTGTATGACAGACATGCGTGCTGTGTAAAGTTGAAATTATAAAATAAAATATAACTACTAATTTAAGAATCTCAATTCTTATTTTGCCACAGGACAGAGTGATGAAAACAATAGCAAGGTACAAATCCCAACTATATTACTCACCAACATCCCAAAATGATAGTCATTGGGTTGATTTCACACAGATTAAGAAATTGGTAGTTTATATAGTTAAATCATTAATTTAGTTAGTGTTTTTTAATTATACCCTTCTTGAATTTATTAATGTCAATTAATGCTTATAAAAACCAGTGTTGGAATTAGTATATTTGTTATTGGAATAGTAAAGTCTTACATTGTAATCATCAATTTTCAATTTACCATATAGAAAATTAGCATTTCAAAAATATTAATTAAGGGTATATGTGGAAATGAAAATTTAATGATATGTTAAATATAGTAACTGGACTATCTTTGTGGGACAGACGAAAATAGAATATTGGACTATATTTGTGGGACGGAGGGAGTATTATACAATCTTTGACCAGTGTTATAATCCACATTTCCATAACACTTCTCTTGGACAGAGCACTCTCAAACTAATTAAGGAACCAATATTGGTTACAATGACAAAGTACAAATCTTTAATACTCCCAGCTGAATTACTATTTAATTTTTGACCAGTGCTATAATGGAAAAAAATCGGCAAAAGGAAAAAAGAGTACACAACTTATCTCTAACTTATATGTCTAGGTTGTCTCATTAAAAACCTTATCAGGAAAACCTCAAGGACAAAATCGTGATAAGGGAAAAAGAGTACAACCATGTAAACTCCTTCTCAAAATACTAAGGGCAGTTATTTGCATAAATCTCTTAGGTGTCGCATCCCAATATTGCGTATATGTTTTCTGAAGGTAGTAGTTGGGAGCGCCTTCGTAAATAGGTCTGCTACATTATCATTTGAACGCACATATTGAACATTGATTTTCTTGGCCTTTTCGAGTTCTTGAGTATACGAGAAGAATTTGGGGGGAATATGTTTCGTTCTATCGCTTTTAATACACCTGTTTGTTACCTGAAAACTAGATCTAAATCAATGACTCTTGATCCCTCAAAAATGGAACTCAATCCTTACGATATACAAAACCTGCGTCCAAAAAGAAAGTCAGATGAGGGCCGGAAGGATTTTCCGGCGAACCCCATCCCCCCCCCCGATGCTTAAGTTAGCATACGGGGAAAGTTTGGCAGAGTAAGGACTTGATTAGAGAGTGAGTTACCTTTCTGTACTTTTGTGATTATCTATTTATAGGTGTACTTTTTTAGGCTTTACGCGAAATCAGGGTCGTTATGCCACGTCACCCTTCTAGATTTTTCTCTTCCTTGCTCTGCCCTGAGCTGGAGACCCGAGCTCCTTTAGATTATCCAAATCCGGGCTATAAAATCTCGAGCTATATACACAGTCCCGAGCTGAGCACCGACCTTGACCTGGAGGTATAAGACCGATCTGATAGGATCTTTTTTATCCCAACAATTACTCCCCCCTACTATGGTCGCGCATTCTTCAGTGAAAGCGACCATAGTAATGTTTGTCAATTTTCTGACCTGTATCCTGAGCTCTTATATGATACCCGAGCTATAATATAAATTTCACTTGGTCATTTTCTTCTATCTTGATCTGAGAGGCTGGGCCGGAATCACAAGTCTACCTGGCCAAAATTTCTTGACTCGAATTCGATTTAGAAATATAAACTGATTTCATAGCACTTTCTCTGGTTGATATTCTAGACACGAGCTAGAGCTGATAGCACAATATGATCCCCCTACATTTCTCTGGCTTAGAGCTGATAGCCTCGAGCTAGAGTTGATAATCTCGCATTTCTCTGGCTAAAATTTTAGCCTAGAGCTAGTGCTGATAATCTCGCATTTCTCTGGCTAAGATTTTAGCCTCGAGTTAGAGCTGATAATCTCGCATTTCTCTGGCTAAGATTTTAGCCTCGAGCTAGAGCTGATAGCACCATCTCGCATTTCTTCTGGCTAAGTTTTTATCCTCGAGCTAGAGCTGATAGCCTCGAGCTAGAGCTGATAATCTCGCATTTCTCTGGCTAAAATTTTAGCTTCGAGTTAGAACTGATAGCCTCGAGCTAGAGCTGATAATCTCACATTTCGTTGGATAAGATTTTAGTCTCGAGTTAGAGCTGATACCACCATCTCTCATTTCTTCTGGCTAAGTTTTTATCCTCGAGCTAGAGCTGATAATCTCGCATTTTCCTGCCCCGAGCTCGACCTGTTAGCCCGAGCTGAAATTATTTCGGCCAAATTTTCCTGCCTCGAGCTCGATCTGTGAGCCCGACTGAAATTTTCCTGCCCCAGATGCAGGCTGTAGTATCCAAGAAAATAGAGAGGTCCAAATCCGAAATTGAAGTTGTAGACGAGGTCCGATAGAATGGGAAGCACTGTTTATCAAATTGAGCATGGCGAGTGGTGAAGACTCTAGATTAGTCGGGATCATAACAATGGAAACCCTTGTAGATGCTGCTATAACCCAGGAAAACACAAGGACGACTGCGAGGTTCCAATTTATTAGCAACATAGTCTCGAATATAAGGAAACACGCGACAACCAAAGGGTTTAAAAGTGGCATAATTCGGAACATGGCCAAATAGGAGCTGAAAAGGAGAAGTGTTATGGAGAACTGGGGAAGGCAGACTGTTAATGAATAATAGAAGCAGAATGAGTGCAACATAATATATTTCACTTTTGAGAAGACGCAATCTTTTGATTTCGAGGTGAAAAAGTAATACGATTTTAGCCTTATAGTTTTCGGCAAAAGTGTTTATATTTGCAAAATTAAATTATATGCACAACATGACTCTTAGCACTAACTATTTTCACTTCTCTTGTTTTTGATTCTTTCGTTTGTTCGAGGACGAACAAACCAATAAAGCATGGGGTGGTTGATTTGCACGTATTTGTTACGAATCTGTACATAACCGAGTCATGTTTGAGTCTTTTTATTCTTTTTTTCGGGTTAAGATTAGGTTAAACTGCATTGTTTTGCATTCTTTGCCTTCTTGCTTAACTTTTCGACTTGTTGCTCAATAATCAGTCGAAATGAGAGTAATTCTTGATTTTCTCATAAGGCTAGAGCGTCCGGTCGATCCGCAAGACAGAGATAGAAGAAGCAACGCTCAAAAGTGTCCCAAAGGACACTCATCCGATCGGACTGACTGATGAAGCACACACCGACTGGGCAAACTGGTGTACCGATTGAAGCCGCGGACAGAGGCCTTCGTCCGATCGGATAATACATACCTCCGATCGGACATGTACGTTACGCATGCAGAGTTTTTGAAAATCTTCAGTTACGAAATGGCTTGGAGTCTTTAAAACTGAAGAGGGAGGCTAGGGTTTGGATTATTAAGCAGAGGAGACTTGGTAGAGGCTAGAGAAGCCACCAAGAACCTCAAAGGTAGAGAGATTTGACACATCTCTCATACCTCTAGCATAAGCCCTTACGGCACCACAACACGGTTCGATTAGTCGCAGCCACCGTTCGTCGCTGGAATTCTGGGTTCGTGACAAGCCTTGGGATTCTAACGTAACTCTTGGAGTGAGCTCGTTCATCATCGTCGCTCGTTGAAAGTAGTTTCAACGATTAGTAATCTCTAAACTCGTTATCTTGTAGTATTCGTAGTTAGTTTAATTTGAGATTTGTTATGAATCAGTTTGTGAACGTCTTGGATGGTTGTTTGTTAATAATTGCTGAAGTATTGGTGATTGGAATTCGTTATTATTGTATTTTCGGTTATTGACGTTTGGATGAACAATTGTTATTGAATTGTGGATGAAGTTATGATTAGTTTAGTTACATTTCTTGCAGCGTTTTAGTATTCGAATTGCTTTGAATCTTGTGTAGCATATTGAATATTGAGCATGATATGCAGTAGCTGGTAATAGAATTTAGTAAATTACTTTTCTTATAACTTGTCGAGAGGTTGACACCCTCGAGACAAGAAGAGTTCGTATTTGAGGTTGTTAAAGCTAAATCCTTTTCAAAACACCAATTGGTCGCGTGTTTTTGAAATAGAATTTGTGATATTAGTATAATAAACGTCATTAATCCAGATTTCCATTCCTTGAGAGATCGACTTGAGTTAACTTTCTATTCTACAAGTGACTCCGTTCTCTTGTGGGCGAACTTAAACCCATTTCAAACGTATGTGCGTATTAGTTGACCGGAATTTATTTTTGAAAGGAATACAAAAGTTTGGCTCACACGGACGATTTGACAACGAGGAATATAAGGTCTGCGCCCCCCGATGTTTGAACCGGTACCACCACTCTGAATTCCCGAAGAAGAGCCACGGTATGTCGAATGCTCGCCACGTCCAAAATTGTGATCTGAAGAATTAAATTTACCATTGGATTGTCCACGACCATGAGAGGAGCCTCGATTCGACGAAGAGCGCCGATCACCCATGAATGCCACCAGAGGCGTGGAGCCCTCCATGGCTCGTAGCATGAGATCGTATTGCTTTGCCTGATGCAATAAATCTCGAAAGGCGGGAATAGAAGAGAACGCCATGCGAGTGTCTGCGAAGCCAGAAAATTGAACACCTAATCCACACAAAAACAAATGACTTTTATCGGATTCATCCACCAGACGATCGATAGCACTCAATTGATCACACAAGAGTTTGAACTTCTTACCATAATTGTCCACAGAAGAACTACCGCAACGTAGAGAAAGGAGTTCTTCACGAAGTTGATACTGACGCGATACCAACGAAAACACACCCTAAAGGGTTACCCACGTTTCTCGTGAGGTGGACGAATCAATGACTTCCAAAGCTACAACTTCGGAGAGAGAGGTATATAACACGCTTAGAAGTTTCTTGTCCTTCATCTTCCAAGTCGTGTATGTGGGATTGACCGATAGAATGCCGGTCTCAGATGTGATGGTAGGCAATGGTGCAACGGTGGATCCGTCGAGGAAGCCTATTAAGTCAAAGCACTCCGCTATATGCATGATTTGACGGCGCCAAGGGAGATAATTCATGGGATTCAGTTTGATAGCAGCAACCATGTTGATCATTGTCGTGACAGGGAGGGAGTTATTTGCGAGAGCAGCCATTGAGAAAGCTAGTAGCAGCGTCACCAAAGGAGACCAGTCTGGTGATAGACACGATGGGGGGGACGAGTCCGATCGTGATGGTGATTTGTGGGAGGCGGAAGGTGACAGCTGAGTAGAGAAAGAAAATATTAGGGTTTAGGATCATGTGGCTGATACCATATGAGAGGATTTGAGAATCACCAATAATTCCTGATGATTAAAAAACTTGTATTTATATGTCGAGATTTACAAAAGATACAACAAATAAATATCCCATAATCTAGGGAGAGAAAAACGGAAATACAATCAAAGAAAATAATTTATATATTGTATTTGATGTCAAATTATGTCTAAAAAGTATGGATGATGTATTTATTTTTATATTGTATATAATAATATATAATTATTTAAATGTAATGACGATGAGATAAAAAAGATGAGTGTGAGGTTAGGTGCAAGAAATTGTTGGATGGGTATTAAAATTTTGAATTCTAAAACAAACGAGAATTAAGATTCAAAATTCCAATCAAGGTATTCGGAATTAAAAACAAACATGACCTTAGAATATACTTAGTCTGAACTACAATTTTCATAGGTCCAACATAAACTTGACCTGCCTCGTTCCCAAGAACCGTCCGCACAAAGTGAGGTATTGACCATTGCAGAAATCAAAACTCGAGTGACACATAATGTGCGTCTGTGTCCGGCTTGTTCACGATGGTTTTTTCGAATCCATCTACATGTTCAGTCGATGTGAGATGTAAACGCGAAATGAATGAATGTCACATCATCAATGTTTGTCTCCAACATAATGAAGTGTGAAATTCTCAAATTTTTGTTGTTTTCCGACCAGACAACACATAAACATCGTTATCTTTCTAAGGTATATGGTTTTTCCGTTTAAATATCTCAAGTGTGTAGCATATAATTTACTTGCTGCAATTTTTGTAAAATGGGTTGTACACAGCTAGCTAGTTTTGGTTACCCATGTGAGTGACCTCTTTTTCATGTGTATCTTTGTTGATGCTTTAGGGCGGCAAAGTGTCCCCATACTCGATTCATATCAACAAAAATCCTAAATTGCATGAGATAAGGGCAATAGGGCATGGTGACCCACCTGCTGTGACCATCATCAACAAATATACTACTCATATTGTTGCCGCAATTTATGCAAACCAAGATATTTCAATAAATCTCAATCAACACAACTATTTTTCTATTTTGTGCGTGAGATGAGAGGTTAGTGTTATGCATATATGTACCATGATTTATTTTATTCGGGTATCAATTAATGTTGTTAACGGCGACCTTTTGGATGCTGATCCTATAACAGTTTGGATTTCTTATTTTTCTTACCTTATTTCATAAGTGTATTCACATCAGTTAAGTATATTATGTATATAAATTTGTCGAAATTTTAGTATTCTGCATTTACATCACTTCACCCTCAATATTCAATCAATAAAAGCCACGTAGGCAGTTGTCACATTAATAAAAACTCTTTATGAACAGCTGAGCACGATTATTAGATAAGTTCAAATACAAAACTCTTAATAGAAAATTTAAAGCCGACCGATTCGAGGATATGGTGAGCTTGGACTACATTTTTGCACAATATATATCCTATTTTTGCCCACTCGAAGAGGTAATTAAGTATAAAAATGGGATTTGGGTCAAACAAAATAATGGCCCAAGGAAAGTTCTATCTAACCCAAATTTTTGTGTTGGCTCAACGGGCTCAAACCAAGCCCGAACAACCAAACTCTTGCCAAATGAAAAAATTCCACCCTATTATATATTGCCTTACGAAGGGAGAAAATTTTAAATACACCGGATATGAAGAGTGATAAATATTTCGTACTATAACAATAATGAATATTTAACAATAACAATGATGGACATTTATTAGAAACTAATATAAAAAGTCTCCCTCAATCCCAATATAACAATACTACAGTTTATTTCACGCGGATTAAGAAATAAATATTTTATATAATTAAGTTATTAATTTAATTAGTATTTTTTTAATTATAACCTTCCTAAATTTATAAATGTCAGTAAATATTCGTAGAAATCAGTGTTGAAATTAGTATATTTGTTATTTAAATACTCCCTCCGTCCCAAAAAGATAGTTCAGTATTCCATTTCGGTCCGTCCCATAAAGATAGTCCAGTTACTATATTTAACATATCATTAATATTTCATTTTCCCGCATACCCTTAATTAATATTTTTGAAATACTAATTTTCTACATGGTAAATTGAAAATTCATGACTACAATGTAAAATCTTACAATTCCAATACTAAATATACTAATTCCAACACTGGTTTCTATAATAACTAATTGATATTATTAAATTCAAAAAGGGTATAATTGAAAAATACTAACTAAATTAATGACTTAACTATATAAACTACTCATTTCTTAATTTATGTGAAATCAACCGCAGGACTATCATTTTGGGACGGAGGGAGTAGTAATTTTGCATTGTAATCATCACTTTTCAATTTACAATGTAGAAACTAGTATTTCAAAAATATTAATTTAGGTAATGTGTGGAAATAAAAAATTAATGATATATTAAATATTGTAACTGAACTACTTTTGTGAGACGGGTAAAAATAGAATATTAGACTATATTTATGAAACGAATAGAGTAATTGAATTATTCCTAATAACAAATTAGTATATAAAAATTGAACATGTACTTGCAGTTGCCGTTGGCAAATACTCCTTATAGGAAGCCTAATTCCGTCAGGCGATTCCATTAAACAAAATTTTCCTGAAAACTTTTTTTAAAAACTTTTTTAGAGTTATGTTCTTTGTGTTTTTTATTTGGTTTAATTTCTTTGGTTTCAAGCTTTTTAAGGTTTTTATTACTATTAGTTTTATTCTTCAGGGGGTTCTAGAATATTTTTAGTTTCTTTTAGGTTTTTAATTTAGTTTTTTCAGGGTTTTCTTTTTATTTTAGTTTTAGAATTTAATTTTAGGGGACTCGCTAATGGAGCTAGACCACCTAGCAAAGTTGTGCCTCTTTGACTTATTTTTCGAAACTCGTAGAAAAAATAGGATACTATTAGTTATCATAAAAGTGATAAAACATTTATGTTGATGAACATTTAATGCAAAAATCAAAATGATTATTATTTTACATACAACAATGAACACTTTGGCACATGAAAAAGAAAATTAAATGTAAATAGGAGCATACACTCGGGTGCAGGAGCAGGATACAGCGGGTGCACGTAGGCAGGTGGGGTCCATTTGATCCCAAGAAAGGTGGCATGAATAATTACTCACATCTTGCCGGGCATAAAATGACTTGCCCTACTTGCCCTTGTGGAGGGTCAATGATTATGTGATCAGCCTTTGGGCTCCCAATTTTGGGCTTCATTATTCTGCAGGGACCATTTCTAGCCACCCAACTCCTCAAAATATCCATTTCCCATTATTCCACTCTTTGTGTAGATTCAAATCCAATTAATTGATGTTTTTTTTGGGTATTATTAAATAAATAATATAAATTTAAATCGTAGATTCAAATCCAATTAATTGATGTTTTTTTGGAGTATTATTAAATAGATAATATAAATTTAATTCGAAATTGATAAAATAATACACATACCAACTGAACAAGGAAGCCATGATAGGGGACGGATTGAAAAAAAAATTACAAAATTAGGTCGGGAGTGTTTCTGCAAAACTAAGAGAGTGGGACGCCAATCAGAGTGGAGTCCCGGATGTTTTTGCAATATAAATATATTTTCGTAATCGCTTGAATACAGCTGACAGAGATCGGCAAATATAGGTGATAGATAATAACTAATTAAATATAATTACAGGTGACGATTATAAAAATAGACAACATCGTGTTTTTGAAAAAAAAAATATTTTCATAATCGCTTGAATACAGGTGACGATTATAAAGATAGACAACCGCTATGAATAGGTGATAATAAATAATTAAAAATAATTACAGGTGACGATTATAAAGATATACAACATGTATGAATATAGGTGATAGATAATAACTAATTAAAAATAATAATATTAATTTTATATCAAATTATATATTTATCTAGACAAGTTTATATAATAATAGGATGACAAAATCTTTTATTTGACGATTAAAGATAGACAGTTCATCTCCTAAAATTATCTATTACTGTTATCTATATTCTTTCCCAATAATTTCAAGTATTTTTTATATTTTATATGTGTTGTCTATCTTTATAATCATAACCTATATTCATAGCTCTTGTATTTTTGCAAAAACACCCGTGACGCCACTCTGATTCGCATCTCACTTCCCGATACAATTTTGTAATTTTTTTTCGATGTGTATTATTTTACCATTTTTGAATTAAATTTATAATATTTATTTAATAATACCGTTAAAAAAAAGGGTATGAAATTGTCAAATATTTGTGAACATTCTTATTACTTAAAAAAGGTATGGAGCAAGGGCTGCACTATTTACCATGTGGAGTGCAAAGACAAGAAAACAAAGAACAGAAAAATGGAAACAAAATAATAAAATTTAATAATGATAACAATAATACAAAGACTAATAATAAAATATGTTAATGGGATTACATTGATTTGATGAATTTATATAATACAAATTGTGTATAGGACCAACAATTAATGAGATCTATGCATGAATCAATCCGTGTTGTGTCGTTGCTCTGAACATTTTGATCCACATGCTATGAAATCCATGTCTGCACATACATAGGATAAAAAGCAAAGACACTTTTGGTCACATGAACATGCATGGACTCATGATAAGTTGTGTATACAATAAATTTATTTTCCATGTTATGGCATTTAGAATTGAAAAAAAAAAAATCAATATATCAAAAAAATCCGTTTATGAGATTTGATGCGGAGTAACGGTAATATTTCTTTACCAATGTAAAATAATTTTTTAATTTCTTTTTTGTTACTAATGGGACTATAATAAGATGAAATCAAATCTCAAAAGATTTTGTTGATTGTTTTACAATCTTTCTACCTTTTGATTTTGCTTTTATAATAAGACTGAATCTTAGTGGCAGTTTTGTAATTAGCCGTTTAGAGATTTCAGATACAATGAACAGTGACTACTAAATGGTGGACTCCTGGTAATAGAATATGTTGAAAGTGACGGGAAAGTCTCAAAATTAACTTTATTCGGTGATTACGATAATTAATTAACCCATGTTTAATTAACTAAAGTAGCTCTCGTGAAACTTTAATAATTAATAATAACTAAAGAAACGGACGAACAAGAGGAATTTGGGATAGGTCATAGGTGAGTGATGAGTGGATATTTGTTGGTGGAGTTTGAACTTTGACCTGCACGCTACTGAAAATGACCTTTCATTCATCGTTTCTTGTACCCTTTTTTTCTTCTTTTACTAATTTATATATATAAATAAATAATATATTATCTCATTAAAAACATTAAGTATCACTATATTTTCAAATCAGTCGTGATTTTTTACAATTGCAGTGCTGAATAATACACAATTTATGTTTTGTTTTTTCTTTGGCGAATTTCAATCTATTGCTGTGGTGAATGAGAGGTAATACTTAGCAAAAAATGGTTAACACCATTAGCTTTATTTGATTTTATTGACAAGTCGACTCGAGCATGTTTCGATTCTCGAAATTTCTTTATTGGGCCTAGCAATGACCATGACCACACGGCTTACACGGAGGTCGGCCTTGCTTATGAGTCCGGCTGGTTGCACCAAGAAGAGCCGACCTCTTTACCGGGTTCCTGAAGGGCCAATCGATTCAACCTCAACTTACATTACCTATTGAAATCATTTAAACATACATCACACGACAGTTCCTTTAACAGACACTCAGCCAAAGACGACCACCTGACCCTCACCCGATCTTGGAGCCATGCCACAATTTTACTAAACACATGACCATCCCTTCCGGAGATGCCACGTGGCAATCATACATTGGTGCAATAATCACAAAATTGACAAGTGTGTTTACTTAGTCAAGATAGTCATGATTAAAGCCATAATTTGGTAACTATGAATAGCAAGTTAAATTACAAGACCAAAATGTTAACAATTCTAAACCTAGAAAGATACTTTTGTGAAAAGAGATAGCTCAGAATACACTTAATTCCAAAATATATATATATATATATATATATATATATATATATATATATATATATATATATATATATATTCCTCCTCTCTCTTTTCTTGTTTATTTTCAATGTATTTAGTTGGACCGAAATAGGTCCATCAAACAATCCTAATTGCAGGGGCACATCATTTCAGCAACAAAGTGTTGGAATGTTGTAATTATTAGAGCTATAACTTATGAGGAAATCAAGAATTCTCTTTCAAATTTGCAAACACCCTACCTAACAAATGTTTTCCCTTCTAAGATATATCTGTAAAGAGAAACAAATGTAAAAATAATCATAGAAAGTAATTGGATTTTATTTTTAAAATCTATAAGTAAGTTGAAACAAATGTCCAAAATCCAGTGTGGTCAAACTCTTTTTTTTGGTTAAATAATTCTATTCACTTTCGCATTCAAAGAATATAAAAGGTGTGTGGCTCATTTGCCACACTGGCAGGGAAGAATTGTCGAACTTCTTCTGTTCAATATTCTTAATATTAATTTTGCTAAAAATAAATACGATTCTTAATATTAAAATAAATCAACCTAACAATATTAATTAAAAAAATTGAAGCCAACTAAGGCCACGAGACAGAAAACGAGGCACAAAAGAAGAATGATGAGGAAGTTGAAAGGCAGCAGAAAGCAGAAAGCCTAAACCTGGGGAAAAATAAAATAAAATAAAAAAAATAAATATTTTTAACACTTTAAAATAAAAATCATACAGTACGCAGCACACACACCAACCCCATGATGCTTTGGATATATAATGCATGCTCTTGAATTCTGAAAAATCTCAAGTATTCCTATTTTCTACGACTACACACAGCACAGTACATATTCTTGGATCCACAAAACAAAACCACCAAAAAAAAAAACATCTTCTCACACAATGCTTGGTATTGAGTGCTAATACTAAGAAGCAAGATATTATTATTCTTATTATTAATATTCCCGTTGAAGACTGAAAATATCATTTTTCAGAATAAATTAATAAAATAGTATATTTTATAATTAAATGGGTGCAAGCTGCTCGAAATTCCCCTTCTGCTGGTGGCATTCTCCATTCAAGCCCTCTGTTCTTCAATCCTCCGATCTGGGTTTGTTCGTTTTGCCCATTTGACAATCTTGATTTTTTTATTTTTATTTTTTTGTTTCATTTGTTTCACATTTCTCGGGGTTTTTGCAGAGAATGGGGATAAAAATTCATTGCCAAGCTTCAGGGAATTTAGCTGGGAGGAACTTAAATCCGCAACAAAAGGTTTTTTCTTCGGACAACATTGTTTCAGAGCATGGTGAAAAGGCCCCAAACGTTGTTTACAGAGGCTTTCTTGAAAATGAGGGTTGGGTTGCTGTTAAGCGCTTCAACAAATCTGCTTGGCCCGATTCTCGTCAATTCATAGTCAGTAAACTCTTTTGTTGTGTGTGAGTGTGTGTGTGTGTGACTTTTTTTTATTTTTTTTTGGGTCTTGTTTTGGGGGTAATTGCCAGCTCTCTCTCTCTCTCTCTCTTTGTTTTGCTCTAAATAAGAATGAAGATGGGTTTATGAGTTAATTAAACTTGATATGGGAAGTTTTTAAATTTTTTATTTTTTGCTGCTTATATTTAGTGTTTGTAATTTTATTTTATTTTATTTTTAATCATTTTTGGGTTTATTGAAGGATGAAGCTAAAACAGTGGGGAACCTAAGAAGCGAACGATTGTCGAATCTGATTGGCTGTTGCCACGAAGGGGATGAGAGATTGTTAGTGGCTGAGTTTATGCCAAATGAGGACTTTGGCTAAACATTTATTTCATTGTGAGTTTCGTTATAATTATACTTTTTGATTGGCAAACCCAAAAAAAAAAAAAAAAAGTTTTGGTATTGAAAATTTATTTGCTTCTATATGATCTGTTTTTAACATTTTTCCTGAGAAACCCATTTGAGTTTTTTTTAATGTTTTTTTTACCATTTATGTAACCAAGATAGTACCATTTTATTTTTATTTATTTTTTTGAGTTAAATAGGGGAAGATCAACATATGAAATGGGCAATGAGGCTAAGAGTGGCGTTATATTTGGCGCAAGCTCTTGATTACTGCAGCAGCAGAGGCCGTTTCGTTGTATCCATGATCTTAATGCTTATAGAATCTTGTTTGATCAGGTGAAATATAAATTTGCATAAATTTTAATTTTAATTTATTTTTTATTCACAAGTTTTGAGTTGATGTATGTTTTTTTTTTTTTTTCATATTGGGGCTATTTACTCGTGTATAGGATGGTAATCCGAGGCTCTCGTGCTTCGGACTTATGAAGAACAGTAGAGACGGCAAAAGTTATAGCACTAATTTAGCTTTCACTCCTCCAGAGTACTTGAGAACTGGTATAGATACACATTTCTTTTTAACAATTCATGTATTAATTTTAAAATATTTATTTGATTTTTACGATTTTTTAAAATATATTTTTGAATCATAGATCTCCAATGGGTAAATGATCTCTGCCATTCAATTTGAGTTTCATTATGCCTTTATGATTTATACTCTTGGCGATTTATCTATTTATTTATTATTTTTTTTGTGTGTGCAGGAAGAGTAACTCCAGAAAGCGTAGTTTACAGCTTCGGAACCATTCTGCTCGATCTTCTTAGTGGCAAGCATATACCTCCGAGTCATGTACGTTTCTTGATCGTACTTAATAAGCAGTGTATATAAGTACTTTGCAATTAACTTTCCGAGGAATATTCTAGCTAGATAAAATGATTAATTGGTCGATTTTCATGGAAATGAAAATTGGAATGGCGGGCTTCACTAATTCGATCCATTACTATTGAAAATTTATTTTAATTCAAGTATTTTTTTTTCCAAGACGGATTCGAATTTGATTTTGCGATCCTTTTCTGATAGGCACTTGATCTCATCCGTGGCAAAAACTTTTTGATGCTAATGGATTCTTGTTTGGAGGGTCATTTTTCGAATGACGATGGGACCGAGTTGGTTCGGTTAGCCACCCGTTGCTTGCAATTCGAAGCACGTGAAAGGCCAAACCCTAAGACTCTAGTCACTTCTCTCATATCTCTTCAGAAAGACTCTGAGGTAAAAAAAATTAAAAAATTCCTTCTTCAAATTCATATATTAATTTTATAGTCATCTTGCAAAATTTTCCCGAGAATTGCAACTATTTTTTAAAATTGTATGAAAATTTAAGAATAATTTTCGAATATAATGTACGAATCAGGTGGCTTCGTATATTTTACTGGGAATTCCAGAAGCAGAAAACTGTAATCAACCACTGATGTTGACTCCGATGGGCGAAGCATGCTTGAGAATGGATCTAACAGCCATACATGAAATATTGGATAAGGCTGGATACAAAGATGATGAAGGGATTGCTAATGAGGTTTTGCATTTTTCTCTAAATCTTTTTAATTTGTGGAAAATGCATTTTATTTATGAGTTTTTATCTTTTGGTGCAGCTATCTTTCCAAATGTGGACAAATCAAATGCAGGAGAGCTTGAATTCCAAGAAGCAAGGTGATGCTGCTTTTCGAGCAAAGGATTACACAACCGCCATCGATTGCTACACGATGGTAATAAATAAATAAATAAAACCCATCATTTAAATTTTACTTTTGAGTTCAATCTAAAGGTTTATTGATTTATGTAGTTCATTGATGGTGGGACGATGGTGTCGCCTACTGTATATGCTCGTCGTTGCTTGTCTTATTTGATGAGTGAATTGCCAAATCAAGCTCTAGGGGATGCTATGCAAGCACTTGTTATTTCACCAAATTGGCCAACTGCACTTCACCTTCAAGCGGCTTCGCTTTTTGCGCTTGGAATGGAAAACGAGGCACAAGAATCGCTAAAAGAAGCTACGAATTTGGAAGCGAAAAGAAACAGGAATTAAAACTGTATAGATTTCCCCTTTCAATCCTTTCTTTGTCAAAAAACCAGATTACTAATTGGGATTTGCTTATTTTTCAAATTTCAATATTTGTAAGCTTCAGCTCTTTTCGTTGAAGCTTAGCCAGTTGTGGAGTGAAAATTCATTAAATTCCTTGATTCTCATTTAGCACTTGACCAATATATTTTTCTCTCTCTCAATGTGTAATGCTATTCCTGCACAAAGATCATACCAAAATACACTTCAATTTTTTCTTTTTTCATTAGAGTCGAGAATCATAATTATAGCAAAATGAACACCTGGGCTGTATCGAGCTAGAACAGAAATTTTCTTAAACATATGAGAAGAAATTCCCAAACAAAGTTACATAATTATCCCAAGAAATAATAAATCGATTATTCCCTACTAAACTTTTCAAAACATTATAAAGTACTCCATAGAATATAACAAATGGATATGTTATACATCTAAAAGATCATCATTTAGTGCAACTTGCAAGTATGCCAAAATTGAGCTTGTTTGGCTCGTTACAACATAATCCCATGTCTAATCATCCAAATCAAAATATAGCAAGTGAATTATTATATCCCCTTTACACTGGAGGTCGATTGTTTCCTAGAAGTTGGCCAACCAAGTTCGTCACCTGCGGTAAATATATGAAGCAGTCAAAAAGAGCTTTATATGAAGGTTTAGTGCACTTAAGAACCTGAATTTCAGAGGCATTTTTTTATTATGAATCTAAGGAATAAGAACTAGTTTTAGAAAAACATAGTGGCATTAGCTCATCAATCACTCAAAATTATTAAAAAAAAACAGATATTATTCCATGATCATTTCGAAACAAAACTATTTGCAACATGGAATTTTATACTTTAATGCTATTAAGAGAATTTTAATAATAATCTTAAGCAACATTACATGTAACCAATGGAACAAGCCCAAGAATTATCATGGCAATTATTCCTTCAATCAAAAGAACCTTTTCCTACAAAATTCGGTTCTCTGAATTATTAAAAATGCCATAAAAAATTAACACATGACCTAAATTACATCTTTGATTTTTGGATTAAACATTAAAGATCAAAAGGATTAAGTTAATACACTGTTTACAAAAGATTTTCTCCTAATTTCTACAAGAGAAGAACACACGCACAAGCATAAATTTATTCAATGGTCAATTAATATTTAACGAATTACAAAAAACAATCACTTACCTGCCAATACTTCGAAACGCATCGGTCAATGCAACTATTTTCACCCATGTTTAATTCGGATTCTTTGTACCTGAAACACAATAATTTCACTACCCTTCAAAACGATTCTAATCAAGAACTTCTTTTAAATTACAGTAATTGTAACATTTCTAAAACTCAATAATCTAAATTCACACTTCCAAGGAGCAATATGAAATCAGCTATACATACTTGTGCTCGATGCATTTGTTGAAACACGTGTGTGTGAGCCTGAAGTAGAAGAACAAAGGTATCATCAGATAGACATACTTCAGTAAATTGAGAACAAGCTCACAACCCATAAGTCAGAAACTACAAATTCGTCGAATAAACTTAAGACGTCAGATTTTCATGATTCTAGCATTCATAAAAATTAAGATCCGTGTAACAATAAAACGATTTTTTTTATCAGAACAGCGCAATGAAAAAATATGCTAAAAAA
>BMAC01000122.1:1332001-1364397 GCA_014905375.1 Phtheirospermum japonicum | reverse complement strand
GCGTCGGCTAGGCAGGTGCGTCGACGGTGTGCGTCGACATCGACGCTTCAGCAAGTAGCGTCGGCATTGCGTCGACCTTGGTGCGTCGACATCGACACCTCAGAACGTAGCGTCGGCAGTGCATCGACCTCGGTGCGTCGACATCGACGCCTCAGAACGTAGCGTCGGCAGTGCGTCGACTGAGCGTCGACTGACGCGGTCATGACTCGCTGGCATGGCTCGCGTCGACGGTGCGTCGACGGTCGCGTCAGTCGACGCGACTGCACGTCTGTCTCCAATTCTGCACACCTGCCGACCAAGTCTGCCGAGCCCCGCCGAGCGCCAGCACGCGTCAGTCGACGCTACGTCGACTCACCGTCGACGCAACGGCCCAGAATTCGGATTTTAGGGTTTCTTATGCGCCAAGTCATGCAAAATCTTTATAAACCCTCATTATTTTGGATTTTGAGGAGAACACACGACCCCCTAGGGTATTTGAGTTGATAATACACATAATTCCACATCTCATAACGAGATTTGAAGACGGAGATCAAGGATCGAAGAACAATGCGTCCAAAACATCGAATTCGAGTTCGGGATTCATTCTTCGCCCAAGATCAACGTTCAAACTCCGGAATAGCTGGAGCTTTTTAATGCTTTTCGTAGTTCCAATAAGTTCTCTAAACTCTTAGTTAATTTAGTAGTTAATTTCTATTTTAATTATTAGTTTACTTCTTAGTTAATGCTAGAACTAGTTTAATTAGCTTAATCGTTTATGTTTGTTATTGGATATTGATTAATTTAGTTGATTTATGCGATTGATTTATGCTTAGTTATTCGTTAATCTTAGATTCTTATGATTCGTTGCTTAGTGGTAATTTCTTATGCTCATGCTCTTATATTCGTTAATTAGATTTAATTTATGGTTGCGTATTATTGATAGTTCAATTATTGCTCGTAGTTGACAATCTAGTTAGAATAATTAGTTCAATTAGCTTTAGTTTAAATTACTGCTTAGTTCGTAATGATCAATTCAATCTATTCAAAACCCCAATTGTATATGTATGTTATTCGTAATTGAGAAAAACATCCGAGAGACCGAACAGTTGTTTCCTCGAGAGATATGACTCGAGTCAAACTCATCACCCTACAGTTACCTTGTACACTTGCGAGCAAACTGACGTGCTTTTAAATTATTTATTAAAACGGGGTGCACAAAAGTTTGAGTCACATTGTCGTCTATTGTCTGACTCCCGGTTGTGTGGCTTCTTTTATTTTTATACATAAAATTTGGGTGTGAAATTGTAGATCTCAGAAAGGATTAATTCGGATAGTAATAATCCAAAATAGATAAATAAAATGAAAAAGTTATCGCGATTTGAAATTTGATTAAAAAGAAAAAATGATTTGACATTCTACAGTGATAAAATCCTCTTATGAAACCTGACCTTGACAAGTAGTTTTCACGTACCATCTAGTAATTGTCAGCCTGATCTTGTCTCACTTGAGACCTTATGCAGATTTACGATGGATGTTTTTACATTTGGTTTATGGTCTTGAAGTTATCTGAAACACATGAATTAAATAACTTCTTGCTACTTAAACCCATTTTTTTGATCTGTTTATATGCGATAAATTGTAAAACATGGTTGATGGTACTATATTTGAAACTTTTACATACTTCCAGTTGTTAGCCTTCGTTCTGATCCGTTTATAACATGCTAGGTTACATAATGATTGCTTTTAAGATCTTTGGATTGCTTCATTTGCCCGTTCATGTTTATCTTTGTTTATTATAACTGCACCTTACAAATTCATAAATATAATGAAATTTAAATGGTATTTTTGGTTGATGTTTGCAGGTAGCTGCCATTAATTGTTTAACTCTGGCTCTTTCTGTGTCTCCTTCCTCAACACATGTCAACAATATGCTTCTASGAGAAGTATCAGTAGGTTTGTAGTCTGCATCCGTATGAAACATGATACAACTTAATGTGCAATTGAGTGCAAGTTCGATTCTCCTTCTTCCTCGAATCTTATGTTTACTTGTGTAGGGTATTTTTGAAAGAAAATGTAGAAATGATACTCTGACACCATTGTTTTCTTCTTGATGTGTCGGGGTGCCAGGGTGGTATAACTATGTGTGTGTGTGTGTACACACACTGTTAGTGGTGTTTGTATAACATACGGGTTCATTAGACCAAAAAGGTGGTAGGAACTGTGGAATGTGATAGAAAAATATTCACTTTTTTTTATTTTTACATAGAAGTTTATTTTAAGGACTTTGTAGTGATTTCGATTTTTATATCTTTTATACTTTCTGTCTCTTTTTCTTCTGTATATTTGCTTTACTCAAATGCTCTAAAGTGCCTTTTAGGTTTATTGATTTACTTAAACGTAATTATGATTTACCAGGATCTCTTGAAGGTCAACCGAGGTCTGGTGTACTGTATACCTTATTTTGATATTCTGAACAATTATCGAGCCCACCAATAAGCTTAGAAGCATTTCAGGTAACATCTATTTTGTTGGAAAACTAACTCTTGTTCTATGATTAAACATTAATGCAAAGTGTTGATTCCGTTCTGGCACAGTTACTTTCCCTTAAAATATAATTACCCTGATAAAAAAATAAGATAAGGCGTTCATCTATATGCTTTTGTGTGTAAAGTCTGTGTTCTTTAGCCTTGGAATTAGACTGTAAAAGGTTGTAAACTAAAAAAAGGAGCTCTTGGATTTGATGCAAGTCCTATTGTAGCCTACTTTTAGGCTCTAGTAGTATTGAATTTGAAGTGATCCTACACCTACTGTGCCCTTCTTTGGATTGCTTCATTTGCCTGTTCATGTTTATCTTTGTTTATTAATAAATCAAAACTATTATCATTTTGTTGTACAAGTCAAATCGTATCCAGTCAATTTGCATTGATTCAAAACTTGTCAATTGATATCTTGTGATGAGTTGTGCGTATTGCTTGAATTATGTGTATTGTGTGCAGGTATTCAATATGGAGGGACCTTATTCGGATGATGACATTGATGTAGTTCGTAGACGTTGGGCCGAGTGTTTTCTAGAGGTCATTACTTGAGGGTGCGCACTGCATTTTATTTTGATTTGAAAACCTTTTTTTGTATGTGACTTGTAGTGATTGTTGTTTTGAACATTTGATGAATATTGTAGTTTTTTTTGTTGTTGTTATTCTGGGGTGCTTTGAATGGATTGAGATATTGCATTTGGTGAAGTATATTTTCAATTGAGATTTGGTGTTTTTAATATTGTATATTTGATGTTTTACATTTGAGAAAAGACGAATACTAAAAATGATGTTCTAGAAGGCAACACTTTCCAGAACGTATAATCAAAAAAACAGTTCTAGTTATTTATAAAAAACCGTTTTGGAAAGTACTTTACAGATAGGTTTTTCAAATACCGTTCTGTTAAGTTATACTTTTTAGAACGGTATTTCAAAATTAACGATTTAGAAAGTATAACTTACCAGAACGGTATTTTCAAAAACCGTTCTGGTAAATTATACCTTCCAGAACGGTATTTGAAAATACAGTTCTAGAAAGTATGATTTAGCAGAACGGTTTTTGAAAATACCGTTCTGGAAAGTATGATTTACCAGAACGGTTTTGGAAAATACCGTTCTCGAAAGTATAACTTACCAGAAGGGTATTTTCAAATACCGTTCTGGAAAGTATAACTTACTAAAACGGTTTTTTGAAATTACCGATCTGATAAGTTATACTTTCCAGAACATCTTTTTTAAAAACCGTTTTGGAAAGTGGCGGATCAACATGGAATGGTACCATTCTAGATCAGAAAAATTATTTTCTAAAATGCCTTTTTTTTACCCTTCTAGAAAGTCTGCCAATCCAGAAGGGTGAAAAAAGGCGTTCTAAAAAGTACAGACTTTCTACAACTATGTCATACAGAATGTATCGAAAGGCGTTGTGGATAGGCAGAATTAACCTTCTGAATTAGCAGTTTCTGCACTAGTGATTCATACTACTGTTGTGATACAATAATAAGTGTATTTTATGATACTTTTAATATCTTTTCTAATACTTTTAATTACATTTTTAATACTTTAAATTATCTATTTTAAAAAATATATACATAATTATAGAAATCAGATATCGAAATTATGTGATACTTTAACCATTTTTTATGATACTTGAACAACTTTTTGTGATACTTTAACTATTTTACTGTAACTTTTAATATATTTGTACCAAGAATATCATATCAAATTGTAATACTTTTGTATGAATTTGTGAAACTTTTAAATCATTTTGTAATACTTTTAAATTCTTAATGCAACTTCAAAATCCCACCAATCCAAAGTCCAAAAAACCAAGTAACCACCTGCATCAACACCCCACCAACCCACTCCAATACATCACCATCCAAAATCTGCCTATACCATATGCAAATTAATAAAATCATTTTCAAAAGCCACATTAATACAAAATAAATTTACATCAACACGCACATTATAACCCAAAATCACAACTGTTGAGAGAGAGGGGGGAGCGAGATGAAAGAAAAGAAGAAAATAGTGAACAAAAAAAGCCTACCGTCGTCGGTACTGATTTCGGCACCGATTTGAAAATATAAATTGAAGAAATCATAGATTGCAATGTAAGGAGTTGAACGGTGATTTCCGATCCGAAATTGGTCCGATAAATCGTCGTAGATCTGAGGTCAAAGTTAAACATTCATAAAGTTTGACCTTAGGTCTACGAAGATCGAAATATCGAATCATAAATTTGATTTCAGACTTAGAATGAGAGGGTTGAGATGATTCAAATGATATAATTTTTATTTTTTTTCATCGCCAAAGGATAGGGGTCGCCCGGATGACAGTGGTCGGCGGTGATGGTGCGAAAGAAAACCAGAAGAGAGGGGAGAGGGGGTCTGGGAAAATGACAGCATTTTTTTTATATCTAGGGTTAGGGGCGAGTGGGTGGGTGAATGGGTCGGGTTGTAGATGGATAGGTTAAATGGGCATGGTAAATAATGGTCTCATACTATGAGACCGTTCTCACCCAAGTATTTGCCTAAATTGTTTGTTTTTAAAATTTAGTATTTAATTATTTCAATAACACCACGACCTCTGCCACCACCATCAACAATAACAATAATAATTAAAAAAACTACTGGTAAGACCATCTAAATAGCAAGACACTGATAATCAATAATAACATAGTGATATATGACCAATTTAATAGAAATTAGGACGTTTGTAATAATTTGGAAACACAATACTTATATTAAAAGATAAAGTGAGAGAGAAATTTATTATAATTAGTAATATATCAGTACGTTGCACGATGATTTTTTTTTAATCTCAATAAAAATAATTGAATTTGAATGCATTAAAATATTTAAATAAATTATTGCATATGCATACTCAAGTTTACACACACACACACACACACACACAAATATATATATATATATATATATATATATATATATGTGTGTGTGTGTGTGTGCGCGCGCGCGCGCGCGCGCATAACATCTAATTATTATTCAAAGACAAAATGATATTAAAAATGTTATAATCTGATTCATAAAAAATTGGTATTATATGAAATGTACTTTGCAAGTTATGAAAAAAAAAATTGTACACAACATTTGTAGTTTTATTACTCCATTTATTATGATCAACGACGATCTATATTTTTATAATCTTACCATTGGTCACTCTTGATATAGTAACGTATGACTAAAAATTGACTTCTTAAGGAAAAGTCCGATGTGAGAGAAGATTATCCTTAAATTTTGTTGATCGTTATTGTATATGACACGATTAAAGAAAATTATCGTCGTTGAAACTTTAAAGGCACCCACAGATCAAATGGTGTGATAGTTATTATAGGTTATGAATTAAACAAGGGACAAACACTAATTATGGATAAAATTGAGAATTTCTGCTGTAAAAACTCACAGCTTCTTAGGATCAGAGTAAAGAATGCGAATACTTACCAAGGAAAATAGATGAATTGAGTAAATAAACAAATAATGCGGATAAACTCAAAAAGAATTGACAACAAAGAAAAACAATCGGCGAATCTATTTATTGGTATATATTATACTAGTTTAACACCCGTATATTTACACGGGATTTATAAAAAATAAATACAAAAAGTATTTGTGAAAATTATAAAGTTTTAAATTTAAAATAAAAAATTGAAAGGATGTGTTCTCATGCCTTGTTCAATTAATTAATTATTATAATTATTAATTAATATTATATTTTAATATTTAGATTAAATTCATTAATAATTATATTTACATACTTATAAAATTTAAAAGATGTCACATTATCCATCAGTCTCTAATCTATTAATTAATTACTATTAACTCATTATATATTTTTATGTTTAGATTAATCTTGTTAATAATTATAGTTACATACTTTTAAAAATTGTAAGGTTTGGTGTGCAGGAAGGGAGTTGATGCCAAGACGTCTCATCATCATCATCATTATAAATCCGGAAGGAAAGGTACTTAATAATAACGCAAATACCTTTTCTTCATAATTTATATTTCAAATAATAATATTAATAATAATAATAATAAAATATTAATCCTATCTCATATCACTTATATACTAAAAGAAAATATTCTTATTCTATGTATCTGCTTAGTAAGCTTCAGACTGATGTGTAAAAATATTTTTATTCTATATGCTTAGTAAGCTTCAGGCTGATGTGTAATTTTTCGATAGTTCGAATGCTTACTTGGTGAATTTTGGAGGTTTTGAGACTTACTAAATATAAGACTTATAATATTTACCTAATTTAATATATTTTGCCTAACTTAATATTTTTTTTTATATTTGCATATTTTCATTTGATTATATTTTATCTAATTCAATATTTTATTTTATTCCGCTAATATAATGTATAAGAAGTCATATATAATTTTTAAAAAAGTCCAAATCATGTATCTTAATTAAAAGATAAACTACTTATAAGATAATATTACAAAAAGAATTTAATTATTTATTAGTAATCAAAACTAGTTGTATTTCGAATATAGGTTAAAATATTTTTATGCTTAGGAATTAAGATATATAATATGATTAAATTACGAGTTACTTGCAATAATTTAAGTATGTAACTAATATTATTAACGAATTCAATTTAAATATATAAATTTATTTAATAATAATAATAATAATTAATAATATTGATTAGACACCAGTACGGTACGACACAGGTTCAAAATATGATGTCTTTTGAATTTTTCTAATCACGTATCTAAGAATTATTATAAAATTTATTTTAAATATAAAAATATAAAAATATTTAATAATAATTAATATTATCTTGTAAGGAATATGTCTTTATGATTTTTTATATATTTATATTAGAAGTACAAGAAGAAATACTGAATTAGAATTAATATAATAAAAAGACAATTATTAAATTAGTTAAATATTAAAAAAAGGAAAAACTAAGTTATTACTAATAAAGACTATTCAATATATTTTAAAATAAGAAAAGTCTAGGAAATAGAAGAATTTATAAAAATATTTTGAAATCATAATAAAATAAAATAAAACAAAACAAAACAAAATTGATTATCAATTAACATAGTGTGCTAATTCAGTAATATCTTATTGATTTGTATTGAATATGAAAGAAAAATGTAGTAATTGGTTTTTCTAATCATACAAAAATCTCTCCCTCTTTAATTTAATCTCTATAATTAATTGAATTTTACATATAATACTAATTCATGCCAGTCATCTAATTTAAATCCTGGTTTAAATATTAATTATAATAAAATATGACATTTTTTATTTTTTATAAGTATATGACTAAAATTATTAACAAACTTTAAAATATAAAATTAATTGATAATAATAATAATATAGTGATTTGAAGCCGATACATTGCGATAATGTAGGGAATATATCATCTTTTAAAATTCTCTAAGTACATAACTAACAAATATTAGCGAATCTAATTTAAAGATTTAATATTAAACTTTGATAAATAGTTATTTGACACCGTTACAAGGTACATATTGAGAATATGACAACTTTATAATTTTATAAATATGTAAATAAAATTATTAATGAACTTAATCTAAATATTATAATATAAAATTAGTTAATAATAATAATAATAATAATAATAATAATAATTAATAAGTAGTGATTAGACATCGTTACACGACACGAGTTGAGAACTTATATATACAATACTTAAATTGAACGTATTCTTATATTTATGTAACTTAGTTTAAATTATATATATAACTAGTTTAACACCCGAATATTATGCGAGATTTTTAAAAAAGTAACACTCATTAAAAATACTAAAATAATAATATTGAAAATGGTACACGGCCAAATCGTAATATTTTTTTTTCAATTTACACAAATATTATTCTTTTTTACACATAAATTGGAGCACTATTTGTTCTAATTACATTAAAACTGATTTTCAAAATAAATAATTTTTAATTATTTACCCTGGGGTATTGAAATTATTTGTAAGACATAGCAGAATACCATATATTTGAAAGAAAACTAGTAGAAATTGAGTTCGTAAAAATATAAAACATACAACACCCACGTGTCGCATGTGAATATGTGATATAAAAAATTAAAATTTAAAAGGCACTGATAAAAGGAAACTCGTAGAAATTGAGTTTGTAAAAAAATAAAACATACAACACCCACGCGTCGCATGTGAATATGTGATATAAAAAATTAAGATTTAGAAGGAATTGATAATTCTATTTAAAAAACGTCATATATCTAAATTGTATTATATGTAATATTATTTTATTATTATTATTTTTTGTTTACTTTTTTTTTGTGTGTGTAGGCATTAATTTATTCATATAGATATATAATGCATTTATCTATGCATTTTATTAAAATTAGACAAGGTGATTTAGAATATATTCAATATTTATTTTCTCAGGTGTAATAATTTGTTATTATTAATAAATTTTGTTGTTGTTGTTGTATCTTTTTTTATTTGTTTGTTTATTTGTTTAGCGTAACAATAGTTTTCCATATAAAATTTTAATGTTATTCTCAATACATTATATTAGGATTAGATATCCAAATTTAAGTTTATATATTTTATATTTATTTTCTTTTTGTGATAATGTTATATAACTCGTATTTTTCTTAAATAGAATATTTCAAAATCTAAAAATAAATTATTTCAAATAGATTTTTTCTAATTAAATATGACTTTTTTTATACCAGTATAATAAAAGTAAGATATTGAATCAGACAAAATATGAAAAATAAAATATTGAATTAGGTAACATATAGTAGGAATTATATATTAAATTAGGAAAGATATAATGATAGAAAAATATTAAATTAGGTAAAAATATATCAAAGAAAAATATTAAATTATGTAGATATTAGGTTCGGTGACATCATAACACTAGATTTTTTTTCCAAAACTAACAAAGTATGAGAAACAAATACATAGGATAGGAGTATTTTGCATATAAGAAGACACTAATATAAGTTTAGAAGTTCAATTTATATCTTTTCTCAACAATATTAATAAAGATATATTTAAAAGAATAAAAATAAAGACAAAAAGTCCCA
This sequence comes from Phtheirospermum japonicum, assembly GCA_014905375.1. Taxonomy (NCBI): domain Eukaryota; kingdom Viridiplantae; phylum Streptophyta; class Magnoliopsida; order Lamiales; family Orobanchaceae; genus Phtheirospermum; species Phtheirospermum japonicum. The sequence continues at coordinate 1,354,813 of BMAC01000122.1, read as the reverse complement.
ACAATATTAGTAAAATATCTTTACAAAAAATAAAAAGAATGACAAAGAAAAGGAATATACGGAACAATTTGTTTCGTAACAATACGGATAAAAGAAAAACAAAGAAAATGAATGAGAGTTCAATTAGGACAAAATCTATAGAAATGAGATTTCAATTATAAAAAAATATATTATTTGAATATATTTAGATATTTTAATTATTTTCTTTAATATGTCTTCCAAATAAAAAGATCTATTAGATTTATACCCATAATCATTAATAAATAACAAATTAGTAAATATAAATATCAGAAAGTAATGAACACACCTAAAACTTTTAATTAATCATGTGAAATTATATTTTTATACCTATTACTCCGGAGTAAATTCTTCCGTGCAGACTTATCCCTTAATAATATGTTGAAATCCAATTTCGTAATACAATTCTCAGTTTTAGACATATTTTAATATTTATAAATACTTTTCAAGGTACTATTACTTTTAGAATTTCATTTTGTGTGTATATTTAAGAGTTTCATAATTCAAAAAACTTATTTTTTGAATAAATTTTTGATTTTTTAAATATTGATTTACATATTTGAACAATTTCAAACGTATAAATAATTTCCCATATTATAAAATTATATTTTAAATCTATTTTTAAATGTTTTAAAACAATTTTAGAATATATATCTCTTTAATTATATATTTTAAATACTTTTTAACATATTTTTAAAAATAATTAAAGTAATTTCCGTTTTTATTTATTTTCCCATATCACCATTGACCATCCCATTAAACAGTTAAAATTGATCAAAGTAATCAACTGTATTGAAAATTAAAACATTTCGGCGAATTTTTTCTTTTCTGGTGAGATTGAATTTAAATTGCGTAAATTTATTATTTTCACATTTGAGGATTACCATAATACGCGGTATTAAGTTACAACACCCTATTTACTTTGGCTGCAATTTAGTCGTGTTACACATATTTTAAGCTTACTAATTTTACATGGGTTGCGATATTAGGCGAGTTTCAATGTGTCTTGAGAAAGCAATATCACTTATAAATAAATATATTATTTACAGCTTAAACATTTGAAACCTCATTTTGCTATCACCAATAGTGACAAGCAGAAACTACAATCCAATATGACAGAATGTCATGATATTCGGTCCCAGACATTGCGATATCAGATATTTTGTACCCCAGATATAATTAAGACTTGATCAAGAACACATGTATCAATATTTAACATTTAGTCATTGAATTCATCACAACTCATCAGATTTCAGTTCAATAAGCAAATGTCTGAAATCATTGTATTGTTTGTTCACTAAGAAATATGCAACAATATAAACCTTATTCGAAAAAAAAATAAAAAATAAAAAAAAACTGTTCATGTAATAATATGCAAAAACATAAAACTGCTCGTGTAATTAATGAGGGTTAATAAAAAGGTCATAAATTCAAAATTCATTTAGCTCGGTAACTAATAAGAACGCCAATTGAATATAAATTTGACTGAAAATTATTAATTCTAGGACTAAATTCATTCATAAAAAAAAAAAAAAAAACAACAACAACAGCAACAAAAAACTAGGCTAATTTAGAATTTCCAATTCAAAACATAAGTATTTTCGACGGCACATATAGTAGTTACATTACGAAATCTGCAAGAGCCACTTAATCTGTGTAAAAGTGCCAATTACAAAGTATCTCATATCTGGCTGCAACATTTTTATACAACCAAATAGAAATTTAAATTGTATAAAAACAAATAAATACTTAAACATTACAGCTAATACTGCAAGATCAATGTCCCCCCTCAAAGAACCAAAAAAGAAAAAAGAAGAAAACCAAACAAGAGAAAATGACCTCTCAACTTGAGAAATGCAGACATAGCTAAAGCATCATCTATCTTTACAGGCTTTCCCATCATCTTCTACACGAATCGGAACGGAAAGTAATAAATAATGATTTACGACGGGATGTTGAAGTGGAAAAGCCAAGATATGACGAACGCAAATACCATACAAGCGAGAAGGAAATTCAAAAACCGGTGACCGTTTAAGCACGTCCGAGTCTCTGCGGTCGACGGCGTAGGACCCGACGGTGTATTGGCCGCAACAGCGCTCTCGGTAGCTTGTTGTGCGGCCTCGGCGTCATTAGGGCCCACCACATTGCGTGCGACCGAGTTGCAAATTTCGCAGGTCCTAATTAGTGATCAAAGTCATTATGAGATAATTAATTAGAGATCAATAGGGAAACATTCATAAACATGAAAATGGAATAGTTATAAAATAGCTCAATTACAAACAAAAATAATAAAATAAAATTTCCAAAATTAAGCATCAAATCGATAAAGCAAGTGAGAATTCTTGGAATCCACTTTGATAAAGAAAAGAGAATAATAAGCAACTAATTAGAAATATGAGTAAAATTAGCTTCTTTGCTTTACCCTTTTGCTTTACTTTTGGCTTTCACAATCACATTGTATTTAATCTTTTTTCCCAATTCTTATATCAACATTATCAAAACAGCCCAAAACCTGTCAGCTACACATAAATAGTATCTAGTTTATACTCCAAGAGCATACATGTCAAAATAAACAATAACCAGAGTTAAAAATGATGCAAAATTAATAAATAAAGAAAACCCAAAATATCAATGAAGAAAATAACCACAACAACAACCACCAAAAAGAAAAAAGAAAAAACAAGAGAGGGCTTTTAAGATTACTCACTTGTTTCCTTTGATTTTGAACCAAGTCTCAGCACAATGCTTGTGGGCTGCAGCTAAATCATCCTTACAAGAACAGCCCAACTCAATGGCAACCCCAGAACCAGGCCCAGGGCTACTGCTAATCAAACTCAGATGACAAATCCTACAATCTCTCTCTAGATTTATAAAATTATTCTTATTTTCATTTTTTTCAATCCCACTTTCTAAATCCACAGATGACGCTTTTTTAGATTCCAAACCCTTATCCTCCAAAACCTCGCTGTAATCATCATAAGACCCATCACCATCCGCGGTGGAGTAAAACTGAGAGTTACAGGACCCGTCGGAGAAGCAAACACTGACCACCTCCTCCTCCTCCTCTCCGACGCCGCCGCCGCCGGTGCTGCGGCGGCCGCATTCTAAATCTATGTGGGTTATTTCTAAAGTAGCCATTTTTGAAGGCCCAGGAGCAGAAAAAAATGTTTTATTTTTTTTGAAGAAAAAAGGCTTCAAAATTGAATCTTTAGAGAACCCATTTGCTGTAGATGGGTTTTGAGAATAAAAATGGCGTCTTGAGACATAAATCGACTTTTTCTGATTATGAACTCTGAGAGTATAATGTGGGATATTGGATTAGGTGATTCTCTTCAACTCCACATAGTTGTTCTGCAAACTGAAAGTGACTCTTGGTTTATTTTCCTCGCACGAAAAATGGAAAAAAAAAAAAAGCATATACGAAGAGAGCAGAGAAAATGTTGTACAAGTGTTTTGGTTATGAGGGGAAATGGTGAGAAATGAGGTTAGAGTTTATGGAGGAAAAGAACAAAAGAATTTTACTTGGAAAAAAAAGACGTTACTTTAGTTGAGGGTTTGTTCTGGAAACAGAAAAAATACAGTGAGATTGATGTTGACTCTATTTATCTAAATTAATAAATAATCAAATTTCAATAAAACTTGCTTCTTTTTAATGCAAAAACGAAAGATATTTATTATGTAAATTATTTAAAAAAATATGTGGAGAAAAACAAAATTTAAAAACAGAAAACAAACAGAACACTAAGTATGCCTATCTTGAACACATGTTAGGTAAACTCAAATCTTATGTGATGTATGGATGCATTTCCATTTTATTTTTCAAGTTTTATCGAGAAAATCGAGAATTTATTGATTTTGTATCAAATTTATATTAGTGTGGATGAGTAGTATTTGAAAGTTGGTAACTATATTTAATATTTTGATTAGAATGTATAGTAAAATATTAATAAGATTTGTAGATAGTAAGTTACATTCGAGATATATAACTTAAAAATAGTAATATTTTAATTTGAATTGGTGGTAATGATGAGTGCTACCTCCTAAAAAATGAGAAGTGATTAATAAATTTAAATTGGATGATAATTTTTTTTAAAAAAATAATAGTTATCAATGAAAAAATTATAAACAAACAAATTTTAATTTCGTAATAATTGATAATTAGGAATCGTGGATAGAATAAATTAATTTTTGTAATAGTTGAAAATTGAAAATAATGAGATTTATTAAATTAAGAGTTACATATAAAGATATATTCTAGAATCTTTGCTTTTTTTTTTTCGACGGTGGGTGAGTGCTCGTATTTTGATTATGTTATAATTATGACTAATTATTCTTCACAAACACCTTTTAATGTGTTTCATGCCTTACTTTGACACCTTTTACTCAGCTTACACGGCAAGTTCTATGTTCTGGTCGTACAATAATCAAATACAAATAAATGGCTAATCAAATTAAATTCGTCTTTGATAACGTAAATTGGGGCTGGTTCACTCCACGTTTCGGGCCTCCTGTTTAGTGGAAATTTGTTAAATTATTACAATAAGAATTGCTACAATATCAAACAAAGTGTTCAAAATGTGAAATCTCATAAACGTATTTGTCAATTATATCAAATATTTGATAAAATCATATAGTATCTCATAAATTTACCTCTAACTCCATTTCGTGCATTGTACCAATTTTAGGTAATTATTGAAATCCAGCCCACATGTGAATCTAAATCATTATCGAACTTGGATATGGTTGTGCCGTGAATTATGGTCCACAACAAGGATAGGGGTACATATAATATGGTGAAGTGACATTTTCCCCTATTTAAATAACACATAGAAGGAGGTTAATATCATTTGCTGCCAAAATCTAAAATCATAAGATAACTTAACCATTATTGTGGTGAAACTATGATATTCATCCCAACCATTCAATTTCATATATAGAGTAAATACTCATGTAAAACAAATCTTACAATGATAGCACATTATTTGTGACACCTTTGATAATTTTTCGTAGTATTTTCTCTTAATCACTTTTGTGTATTTATATTTTATTTTTTTTAATTATATTTTATTACACATTAATCAATTTATGTGATACTTTTGTATGATCTCACACTGAAATTTTGGCCTCTCTTCGTATAGAAATATGTCGCAATTTATATTTACTTGTTTATATATTTAGTTGTTTGTCATTTAGCTTTCTAGAATTAGTTTTTGCATAATAAAAATAATACTGTCCCACAGAAGGATGAATGTAAGAAATAAAATATTTTTTTGTTAAAATAATGCTTTTAAACAAAAAAAATTAATATTTTTTAAATTATTTTGATTAATATTTAATATTTTTATATCAAAAAAAATAATATTTGTACTTATATATTAAAAATACTTTTTCATCAAACAAATATCATTATCTTGATAAGATCACACCTAAATACTAAACAAATATCTAGTGGACACGAGGTTTGACATCAATATCAAATACTACTAGATATTTAATACTTTTTTTTTTTTTTGCAAGTATCCCAATTTGATAAAATGAGGTTTATCAATAAAACTTCGTTTCAAAAGATGCAGCCAAGAAAAATATTTATGATACGTTGGTGATAATGTTAAGTAGGATTGGGTTTTCACTTTTCAGATAATTGCAGGGTTAATAAATTATAGAGTTTGTAGTGATGGATATGAGTTTGGACCAGTAAAAGCGTGGAAGAAATAAAACTGGGGCGTGAACTGTGATAATCTGAGTGGACAGAGAATTGACCAGAGTGGGGACCACCTCGTATCCTAGTCTGACGTGAGTTGTTGCACCTTTGCGTGTGCAACACAAATGCTCCGGTTCAACCCCAGCCCCTACGCACCTATAAACTTTTCCCATTTTCTTACACACCAAACTCTGTGAACTCCATTTAATATTTGACAAATGCAATTAATCTGGTAGGACTAAGTATTTTCTCGTTTGCTTCGGTTTCACCTGTCTTAATGCAATAGTTAATTAATCACATTAACATTTTATAAAAAAATTTTTACAATGCATCAATGTTAATGTTATTTATATGATAATTTATTTTATTTATTTTTAAAAAAATTAAAGAAAGAAAAATAATATGATTGGATGATATTTTTAAAATTAATTGTAAATATTGTCAAGAGTAATGTTTAGAATTTAACATTACTCATGTGTCAATTTTTTTACTTTCAATATTGTTGCATTGGATATACTCCCGGCAATTGCACACAATTCATCAGTATTATACTTCAATTGTGCTTCATATTTTTGCGTTTTACAACCTAAAGTTTATCCATTAATTACATCTCACCAATCATAAAAAAACAAATAATACTTAACAAAAAAAAATGAAAAGAAAAAAGATTCCACTTCAACTACTCCAGTCTCTATCATCACATCCCACATTATTCTGCTGGTTGCACATTGCAAAGTGAACTAACACCACCACAACACTTAAAAAAAAAAAAAAAAAAGAAAAAGTAAACAACCCTCGAGACATTGAGTTGGGACAAACAAGTCCCAACTTACATGTCAAAAGGTCAAACAAAAGTCACTAACGAAGAGCAACAGTCCTCGTGGGACATGTTACTTGAGTCTTTGGGGTCTTAAAAATTTCTTTAAAATAATTTCCATTCATCCCCAATCCAATCCATGATATTTATTGTATTTGCTACACTCACTCACTCGTTTGACTCCGCACGTGCAAGTTGCAACTCTCTCCCTTAACAGTCACGTATTTTTCTAGATAAATCACCAAAATAAACAATACTAGCAAATTGAAAAAAGCAAAATAATAAAAAAGTAATATTGGTCGAATTACCCGGGAAAAATAATTATAGGAAACAATATTTTATAATTTCTAGGGTGGCATTAAAAAACCCATTTGCTTTCACATGGGGTGTCAGTTTGGGAACGGTAAGCAGAAAACTGAAGTAGGTCCAAACGAACAGAGTACCACAGTGAAGAGAACATGATCTTGTATGAACTATGGGGTTTTTTCCTATCTGTCACAATATTCCATTTCTACATTTGATGGAAACAGCCAAACAGAGCCTAGAGATGTGACAGTTCATTAAAATTACACATACATCGACCATCTAATATAATCTAGTAATATATTTTTCCCTTAACCATTTTCTTCTATTAAAGAGAGAAATAATCATTACTGTTTTTTGGTTGGGTGGGTGAGCAATTATGTATCATACAAGAATCAGCACGCCTCACCACAAATGTCTCGTACCTTCATGAAATTTTTAACCCAAAAAGTTAAAAATGTTTTTGATTGTCAATTATTATGTTTCATTTGCATTGAATTAGGAGAGGCCTCTATAATTCTACTTCATGCGGAGTTCAGAGAGAGAAAGACACATGCTTCACAAAGGATTCAATATCAAATATATTTCTCCAACCTCCACATTTTAATATCAAATATTTTTTCTCACAGCAGCCTAATCTAAATATTGAGTCACATTAATAGAAAAAAACCATGTTGGCTAATCTCGGTTCATTTAAATCATAATGCAATAAAGTTCAGAATATGTTCTTCATAACTAGAAGCACTAAAATAACCACTCGAGAACATGTGAAGATTATTACAGCCAGCCAACTGATCTACAACCATGATATACATTCTAAAACCCCGGAACTTTCCTATCCCGTCTCAGATTAATCAATCGGGCATGCAATAAGCTAGCTAGTAAGAATAAAAAGAACAAACAACAGAATTCGACTAGTTAATGTCAAATAACAACCCTAAAGAAATAAAAACGACCTAGAGTAAAAGCATTACAATCTTATGACCTATTACTCGTACAAGCAATCACTAATCACGCACTGTAAATGTTGATCAAACAGAAATTATCACAATTTATTTATTTATGTCAATTAATACGCACCTGAGGGATTACGGCAGATTATGTAAATGGGCCAAACTTTATTCCGGGCTAGTAAAATTCCCCGTTAACTCACTCTCACCACTGTCTTCATAATGTCTCATTTGTCGACTACTGCAATTTTCCATTGCTTTTAAGCTTCCGCTCTCCAACCCACTTTTCGACCAGGCCACATTGCTTATATCCGCTGCTAATGCGGCCAGATCATGGCTCGTAAACGGCGGATGTTCGGTGTAGTCGATAAATTCCGGGCCAAGCAACGAGCCCACCTGCCCCAAACTCTCGCAGCAACCATACCCACACCGGTAAGGGACTATTACGTCATTATATGCTGCTTCGAGCAATTTACATATCCCCACATCCGGGTTCAAGGCTTGGATAACGGGTATTTGAAAGGAAGCCGGTTTAGGAGACGGGCATAAGATTCCGGGCCCGTCCGTTTGGTTATAAACGGTGAACGCGCTGACGCGAGCAGCGGGACGTACGATCGATTTCTCTTCGTGTGGTTGATTGTGTACGAGTTCTAAGGAGGTGATGTCTTTTATTTCGCTGGATTTTACGGAGTTTGCGTTCCCGAAAGAAGGTGTTTCTTCAGATGACGCCTTTGACTTTTCGACGCTCGTCTCGTCCATCAAATGACTTGGTTCCGACTTGGACTTTCGAAGGCCCGTTCCGTTACGGCGCAACGTGGAGTTCCAGTGGTTCTTGATGGCATTGTCGGTTCTACCTGGCAATAGCCTTGCTATGGACGCCCATTTGTTTCCATGGATGATGTGAGCTTGGAGTATGATGCGATCTTCTTCCTCTGAAAGAATTTGAATCCGCCATTAAAGTTAAAAGTATGATTCCATTACCCGAACAATAAAGATAAACAGAAAATTCGTAATTATTGAATGCATTCCGAGACTATACCATCTCCTAATGTAAATTCTGCACTATTTTAGTGAAGAATCTGAACTCTATCTCTAGCAGTTTGCACTAAGAAGGAATATTTCATAATATTCTTTATTTTGTACGTAATTTTAATTTCCAGCATTTTATACCTCATAAACCTATGACGTGTGCAATATTTCAGAGATCAGATTTCTAACGCACTGCTGGAGATGCTCAGAATAATATAAAGGGGAATGTACGCTTGCAGCTGACATTAGTTTGAAAGAGATGATAGCACTTATTTAATCTATATACAAGTCAAGTTCAATTTGCAGCAGTCACGGATAACATTTTAGGGTCATGGTATTGGAATTTATGAAAAGTTTCTTAGGTGACCATGGAAGTGTTTCTATTCCACTTTTACCAATTTCCAACTATTTCAGAAAATGGAAATATGTTTGTTTATTGATTTTTAATTTTATTTTTTGAAAATTGAATTATTTTCACTTTTTATTTTCTAATTGAAACTGAATAATCAGACAATTTCCAAAATTTTTTTTCATTATAATCAAGCAATATGAAAATATATGGAAATTCTGACAACTTTTTTTTTTTTTTTTTAATTTCCAATCATAAAAACATAGAGAACTTACCACATAATTTCATTTCTCAAGCAAACTAATAACTTCTCAATTATCACTTTTGGTCGCTAGAAATTGAAAAATGAAAAAAGAAACCCTTCCATACATCAGTGTTTGAGTTGAAGTTTCTCATTCCTATTTCAGAATTCAATTCATTGATAGTCACATTGCCCCATTTATAACCTATGAACCTAGAATATGTAGCTCCAACCCTCCAACAAGAATAAAATCGATCATGAGGCATAAAAAGAAAAGAAAAAGCTCCCCATTTAATTTTCACCAATTCTCACCCAAATCCTTTTAAAACAAGGATCAGAGACTTCAAATAGTAGTAAGATGTTGCTTTAAGAGTAAATCACACACACAAATATAGTTTGCTATACAACCAACGGAATGGAAGGTGTGAAATTACCAGTAAACGGTTTGCGTTCAACGGAGGGATTGAGCTGATTACACCAACGGAGGCGGCATGATTTTCCCGATCGGCCGGGAATTCCTCGGGCTATGAGACTCCAATTTCGGGCTCCGAAATTACTCACGAGTTGACTCAACAACGCATCCTCGTCCGGCGACCAAGGTCCTTTAACTCGGTCGAGCGATCTCGCTCGTCTACCGTCGTTCACCATGCTCTCTACTCCGCCGGCGGCGCCGCCGCCGTGGGCTTTAGCTGACTGAGAGTCAATTTCCATTCAATATTCTTATTCCTCTATTTTCTGTTTTTTATTTTTATATCAGTGAGAAAATTTACGGGTAAACCCACCCGCGCGAGGTTTCGTTACTGTTTTAGACTGAAACTGGTGACATGACATGTGATGTGAATAAATATCATAGAAATGATCGCCTAAAAACGCTCAACGACTCTACTAGTTGGCGGCCCGTAATAACTGGGCCAATTTGGATACTAATTTGGGATGCACCAATTTGGAACCGAATTTTCAACCAAAAAAGTACCCTGTTGTTAAAAATGAATTCAGTTGGGCTTGCCGTCCCAATGTAAAATCCCTGCACTAAATTTTATCCATTGGTGTCTATAAATTGTTGTCAAAACTTATCCAATCAACTCTTTTTATCATGGATAAGCAGAAATACTGGTATCGGGTCCTGGACTCGGACCCAAAATCACTTGGGATTCGACGGGTCCAGTCCCATAATCGGACCTATCGGTACCGGTTTGAGTTCCAAATTCTTGTTTGGGTCTAAATTTTCAAGACCCGGTACCCAGTGAGTACTCGGTACGGTTGGTTCCGGGACTAGGTACCTGTTGATACCGGTTCTTGAACCAGGTACCCAGTACAAATCTTTTAATATAGAGTCGAATATTATACTATTCAACCTCTTTTGAACTAAAATATGCAGTTGGACTAGTAATTAATAATTACGGGAGCTAATGACATGAAGTATACGTAGTTTAGCTAATTTATTATTATAAACCTTTAAAAAAAAAACTCAAATAAGAGCTAGGTACCCGATTTCGGAACCGGTTCCAAAAACTTCGGACCCGGTTAGTACTAATTTCGGGACCGCTTCTCTTTTCTTGGGACTGGTTTTGACTGGTTTCGCTTTCAAAATAATTGACCGGGTACCCGATTCCGCTCACCTCTACTTTCTACTACCTAAAATTCTGTTTAGTTCTTTTTTTTTTAATTTAATTATTTTTTTCTAATCTTTTGGCCAATAAATAACGTCCCTACCTTTCACCAACAAAATTTGCAACTATTATCATCAACATAAGAAATTGTTGCCCGCTATTTACATAATGAAATGCAGTTATTTGGGTCTAATACTATGTTGACAGATAATTGTCGAAAATCCGTCGCTAAAGTTTCGGCAAGTTATTGTGATGTAGACTCTTCAAGAATTGGAATGTTATGTGAAATATTTGTGTAGTTTCTATTGTTCTTTTCCATTAGCAGCTTGAAAAAAAAAATATAATGGAATAGTTCAATTGTACTTTTTTAATTCTTGTAGTTGCTTCTCTCTTTTAAAAATGAATCCGAAGAAAGTCAGTTCGTCGAAGAAAACCTCACGCACGCTGCCCAAGACGGTGGCGACGCCAGACGTCGGCTCTGGCACCGGCTCTCTTCCGAGATATGTGCCCCTTCATGTTCATGGTGAGCACGATGCTCCCCTTGATGTTGGTGGATCTGCCCCAACACCAAGTCCCAATCCCGAAGGCTCAACTACTCAGTCGTCTCCTCCAAATTCATCTGTCGGACTGGATCTGGTTTCCGTCTCAGCTACAGCAGAGACATACGCCGCAATTTTCCCAAGTAATCCGGGCAATGAAATTGATGTTGATGATTTGCCCAAATTGAAATTCATTACAAATACGTTTGGAAGAATTGGAAACCCCTTGCTGAAGCGTTCACGACGTCTATGTGGGGTAGACCCTGGAAACCTACCGAAGGAAGTTCCAAAAAGCCAGACGAGCTCCATTGGCAAAAATGTCTTTCGTATAAGAAGTTGAATATGGCACTAACAGCGACAACTCCGATTACGCCCCACCGGAAGGTTTTGTTGCGGCTAAATAAGAAATTCCCACAACCTCATTCTTTAAAGACTCTGAAGACGAGCAGGTAAGTCAGTTCCGAGCAAAATGACGTCTGCTAACACCACAGAATATGGTGGCTCCTGATTCTGGACCCATGGATGCCGGTGGTGAAGAGTTACTGTCAGATGAAGACGCCCCTTTGGTGTCATTGCTGATGAAGATGGGGAAGTTTGTACCTATGCAAGATTCTTCTGTGCCCACTGCTGCTGAATCACCCTCAAACTCAAGTCAGTCTTCTGTGCGGACTGTCTCAGCTGAAGGCCCTGGTGTGTTGGTTAAGATGTTGGCACACTACTGCCAAGCGATGTTCCAGAGTCAGCTAGTGCACTTCCCACTGCTCCAGCTCTCTCCGATAGCGCGTCTTCTAAGAGCTCCACTGCATTTGAGAATTCAGATGATGATGACTTTGAGGTTCAACTAGAGAACCTTGAAGAAGCTGCCGATGAGGATCCAGTGGAGGCAGGAAATGAATGCAACAATTTTGTTCTGGAGGATGATTCAGAAGATGAGGAGCTGGAGGTGAGTAAAGCTTATGCCCCTCGTTTTTATACTAGTGAGGCTAAGGACAGGTACAATGCATTGCATAATAAGGTGATGATCGAGGAATGGAGGGTTGATTATGGACTCTTTGAGAAGAAAAATTTGAACATATATTTTTGTTGAAAGGGCTTGACATCGACTGTGACTATCGCCATGCCATATATGAGAGAGGCCGTGCTTGAATTCTATGCATACATGCTGCCTTCCATCTCAAATCAACTATTGGAGAAATATGGAAAGGTGTTTGTGCGTGAGAATATCTATTCTTTCTCTCCCTCTATTATTAATAACTTCTTCGGGACAGAGGACAACGAGGAAGGTGTCACGGTGGATGACTTTGATGAAGTTGCTAAGTTTATAATTGGAGGACGAGTGACGAAATGGTCCAAAAGGTTTCTCAGCTCGCATTTGACGTCTCTCTACTCCTTTCTTCACAAAGTAGCGGTGTGTAATTGGGTGCCTAAGACAAACACAACCACAGTGACCCACTCTCAGGGACGTGCCCTATATCAAATTGGTTCGGGAATGCGGTTTAATTTCAGGCAAACTGTGTTTAAGTGAGTAACGAAGTTCGCGGACACCACGGCCACCAACGTTGGCTTACCTTTTCCCTCCCTCGTCTACTCTATATTAGCGGACCAAGGACTGCAAAAGTACGATGGTGAACACTTCAGTTGTGAGACCGGGTTCATTGGTCTTAGTCACAAGCACTTTGAAGGACCATTTCGCATTATCAACCTGCCCTTAGAATTTTCTGATGATGAGGATCAAAATGCCACTGCTGATGCTGCTCGAGATATTGGTCCCAGTGTTACTAACATAGAGACTAACACACTAATTTCTATCCCCATTGCTATATCTTATTAACAGGTATAATTGTGTTTGATTGATCAACAGATTGCTGGAGCTTAGGCCCATCTGAATGGGCTGGTGCAATTACAAACTTTTTATTAAAACGTGCTCCTTTTGCATTCTGGGCAAAAAAGGGGAGAAAAAGGGGAAGAGCGGGCTGCAGCGGCGGACAAAGGCAAAGATAAGGAAAAGATAGAGACTGGTGGCAAAGGCAAGGAAAAGGCTGTTGGTGACGAGGTTCTTATAACCACTCCTCGGAGGTCGAGGAGGAGTAGGGCACTTAGCTCATGAACAATGCTGGAAATATTTTTATTACTTATTCTGTCTGAAGTATTCTGATGATTAAACTTCCTTTGGTTGGTTTGATTCTGTTTATTTGTTTTGCTTGATTAATCGTTTGTTATTAATTGTGTTACTATCATTTGCACTAACACTTTTTCAGTCCTCTACAAATCAGGGGGAGTTATTATTTAAGTAACTCAGGGGAAGTTGTCTAAAGATATTTTTGTCTAGAAAGGCAAAAGGGGCATATTGATGATTCTAGTGTTAGTTAGAATATCTCGTCAATTAATTTAGCAAATTAATAGAGTCCTTTATCTTGGTAAGTCTTTATTTAACTCTAATGTAGTTATTTTATATATATAATTATGAAATCCTTGTTATGTGGAACAAGGACTATTTCATCACGTATTTTTGATGTGCAAAAATAGTTTCCATATTAATCAAAATCAAAATCCTTGTCAGTAATAACCTTCCACCAATTATAACTTGTAATACCAATTCACAAATCATGTTACTCCACTAAGTCAATCCTCACAACTTAGCTTGGCATATCGTCTAATGAGTGCCTCATATCATCCATTTGTTAACCAACAATTTGGAACACAATACTCATACCAAGACCTATTAAAAATCCTAATATCCTATTGATGTTGCTCAATATTACACTATGCCACAATGTCGTAACGACAATGCTAGGAAGACACAAAAGCCCAACTGCTCATAAGCTTCACCGGCAAACAAAAATTGGACCAAAGTTGAAGATATAACATTGACGAAGGCATAGTTGTTTGTATCATATGATTCTATTGTTGGTAATAATAAAAAAAATAAACAAATGTGGAATTGTATTTTATAAAACTTCAAGGAGAATATGAGAGTAGAGTGCAACGATTCACGTAACACTAAGAATGTAAGGTGTCGATAAGGAAGTTTACAACGTGTTGTTATAAGATTTCGTGAGATTTATGATTACATAGAGAGACGTCTTCAAAGTGGATCTAACCGAGAAGATTGCGTAAGTTGTTGTTTTTGTGATTATTAATATGCCATGTTAGTTTGTTTAAATATATATTTATTAATTTTATCTCGAAAAAGAGAAGCTATGTGAGCATACGAAAATGTCAACGATAACATAAAGTTTAAATTTGGGCATTGTTTCATGAGAAGAAATCAAAAAATGTGTACAATAATTCCAAGGATGACTCATCTATGGATCCTTATGGATGCGAAGGGATTAATTCTGATGGTATTCTACGTCCTAATGGAAAAAAAGTTTGTAAAGAGAAAAAAAAAGTTAAACGATGAAAAGGATGTAGCGGAAGTATTAAGAAAGTTACAGTGCACTCTAGAAATGCAAGTCACTGCAAGAAAGAATGGCATTGTTGACGGCCATATTCGTCGGTAATCCCTCGGCAAATCACTTACCGACGGATCAAGACCGTCGGCGAAACCTTTGTCGGTAATTTCACTTGCCGACGGGTTTCTTAGCCAGTCGACGAGTGCCGACGGCTTTCCCACGGATCCTGCCGCGGTAAGCTGTAGTCGGGATTCCTTTTTTTTTTTTTTTGCCGACGGATATTATGCCCATCGATAATAAATTAAATAAAATAAAAAAAATATAATACCAACGACTTCCCCGCCCGTTGGTAATAAATTAAATAAATAAAAATATATATAATACCAATGGGTTATTTGCCCATCGTTAAATAAACTATATTTAATTTTACCGACGACTTCCATGTCCGTCGGTAAATGTATTTTATTTTTTTCTATTATTTTTATTAATTGGAATAATAAACTATTTTTTTTATTTATCTACCTATTTACAAATATTTTAGAAAAATAAAAATAAAAAATAAATTAAATAAATATAAATACGAATCAAAATCAAATGAATTCGACAATAATAATCCAAATTAAATTCTACAATAATAATCTAACATCTCAAGATTAAATAAACTAATCAACATGAGGGGGGGTGGGGGGTGGAGGAGGTTGTGCTCCCATCGCGGCTATCACGACCATAATACGCTCCTCAACCTGTCGCTGCTCGAAGTCCATCTGGATCTGCGCCCTGTGCCTCGCGCATCCTCTGCAACTCCTTATGAGACTACTCGCGCAACCTCTGCAACTCCTCTTGATGCCTCGTCCAAGCCTCCTCGAACTGCGTCTGCAGCTGCTACAGACGAGGATTGACCTGCTGGGATGACGTAGAGCTAGAGCCTGTATCGAACTCCTTGGCGAGCGATTTCGTCCCAAATCGTCGACCCTTTTTGGGGGGGACAACGGAGAGGTAGACGTTGCTCGGGAAACTAGACCCTTCCAAAAAACCTACAACGAGCCCTCTTAAAAAATATCGTGCTGATGTGTAATGTCTCTTTTCATACTTCTTGTCCTCTTTTGTTCAATGTGCGTTAGTTGCTCAATTGCTTATTCTTTAGCTTTTGCCATTATATTAGTATTCATTAAGGTTCCAACTCATATTTGAACTTAATTGTATACTAATATATGATATTATGTAATTATAAAACTTTTATGATGGGCAATTAGCATAGTTATCAGATTAATAATTAGGACAGGTTTCTCTAAAAAATGCGTACTTTGTAGGAGCCAAGTTGAACTCCACGTATATGTACTTAGCCTATGTAATTTCTAAACCTGGGAAACTGTTAATTATCATTAAGATGATTTTGTTGAATCGTCTTGTTCTTTGTCTGTTGGTTCTTGATGGAGCAAATGTTTGACTTCAATTATATATATTTTTTTATCATCTTAGATGTTGTTATTACACATGATGGGGTGTACTAGATATTGATATTCGTGAGAAAATATTTTCTTTTAACTTTTATTGATGATCATTCAAGTAAAACATGGGGCTGGAGTGATATTCTGGAGGAAGGAATCTGCTTAATATTCAAAAATTTCATAATTCAGAAAACTATGTTTAGGAAGTAATTATATTTTGCTCAAATCAGTTGTGAATTCTCCCCCAATTTATGTCATGTCCTTCTTTTCTTTCTTTCTTTCTTTCTTTCTTTTTTTTTTTTTACATTTTGTTTCCTACAAATGTTGGGCCAAATGAAATGACAAGCCTAATTTTTTTTTTCATGCAGCTATGTGTTTGTACTAATAATTGTCTTTAATTAGGATGCAAGTTATGACTTGTCTATTGTTTATGTGGATTGTTTTCTATTATGCAACTTTATTCTTGATACTCAAACTCATGGATTATACATCATGAACATTTCTTTTTTTGCTAGTTAAACTCATAAATTTTACATCATAATTATTTATTACAGCTTCAACTCAGGGTGACACAATAATAGCGCAATGATGATTTTTGTGGCGGTGTCGTACTCTATTGTGGTGTTTTGCCAGTTCTAATAGAAATTACAAATTAATTAATTTCACGAGTTTAAAAAATAAAATATATCCTAAAATATTTTTGCTTTTGACGTGAATTAAACAAAAAACTACAAGTACGGAAATACCATTTAGTGATTTGAACATTAGTATTCTCAAATCGTTTGTTATTACATAGAGAGATTCTTAATATTAGTGAATAAATATTTCTTTTATTTATTTGTCAAATTGATCTATTTAAACCGAAGTAGTTTATTAACGTTCTAATCATTATTAAAAAAATATCAAATTCTCGGTAGATCGGGCTGTTCATTGCACTGCCCTTTGTTCTCTAGTCTAATTTATAGTCAAAACTCTCATGAACAGTCATAAGACTATCGGGTATGCTTACTCGGAAAATCGATATATATCAATGGGCTAAATTCAATTAACAAATATAGTACATTTTATGTTCTACAAAAGTTTCGTTATGAGTAAACTGATCTCATATTTTCGTTCGAAATGATTCTTTATTGCTTTTACAATTAATCGTGCAATTTATTAGGTGCACCTTGGTGCACACTGTAAAAATTTATTATCATTCAGTTATATGTGATGATATATGACAGTTATACGTGATGATATATGGTAGTTATACCTGATGATATGTGACAAAAATGTAGAGTTTTGAGTTTAATTTTCCATTTTAGGGTCTAATTTTACATTTTAGAGTTTAGTTTTCCATTTTTAGGGTTTAATTTTTCATTTTAAGATTTAGTTTTTTATTTTTTATTTAATTTTCCATTTTAGGGTCCTGACAAAAATTCACCATTCTACCAGTTATATGTGATGATACGTGTTAGTAATATGTGATGATATGTGTCAGTTATATGTGATGATATATGATAGAAATTTAGGGTTTAGAGTTTAATATTCAATCTCGGGGTTTAATTTTTCATTTTAGGGATTAATTTTCGATTTTTAGGGTTTAGTTTTTTGTTTTAGATTTTTTTTTTTAATTTTAAGATTTTAGATTTTAGATTTAGAATTTCAGTTATTTGTGATGATATTTATCAGTTATATGTGATGATATGTAGCAGTTATATGTGATGGTATATGTCAGTTATATGCGTTGATAAATTAAATTACAGGGTGCACCTGAGTGTATGGTATACTTTCTCATCATTTGTGAGCAAGTTTTTTTCTAGTACAATTAAAAGACTTAATTATATAAAGTTTTGAAATTGTGTTCAAATGGGATCTAAAGAGAGTAGGGTGGAGAACAATTTCTTGAAAGCTACATGCTTGAAATTATAAATTGTTTACTTCTACAATATTCGGATTAGCTTGCAAAAAATAAGCCAGATAGGTCTGTAAGGATAAAAAAAGGAAAGATGAAAAAAAAAAACCTCATATAAGATCATCTTTTGATCTAGGATAATACTAATTTAATATATGTGTATTACGCAGAATTATTATAAAAAAATTTGTGATGATTATAAAATTTTAAATTTAAAATAAAAAATTCGAAGGATGTATTCACAACCCGTGTATTGTATATGTCTAATTTATTAATTAATTATTATTATTAAATAATTTTATATTTTAATATTTACATTAAATTCGTTAATAATTTTATTTACATACTTAGAAGAATTTAAAAGATATTCTCAACCCGTAGTTAATCTCTATTAATTAATTATTATTAAATATTTTTATACTTTAATATTTATATTAAATTCGTTAATAATATAATTATTAGTTACATACTTAGAAAAACTCAAAATATATCATACTCTCAACTCGTGTCGCATTGTAATGGTGTCTAATAAATATTAATTAATTATTATATAATTTTATATTTTTATGTTTAAATTTTATTCATCTAATACTTAAATTATTACAAATAAGTCGTAATTGACCTATATTGAATATCTGGAACTCCAAAAATAAAATTATTTACTCTTATAAATAAAAACTATTTAATTATTTTTATAATTAAGTTTTCTTTGTAATTAAAATTATTTTATATGTAATTTATCTTATAATTAAGATAACTAATTTAGATCTTTTTTACTAATTATTTATGGCTTATTTATTTTTATAGTAGGAGAATAAAAAAAATATTGAGGTAGGTAAAATATAATAAAAAAGAAATATTAAATTAGGTAGAAATATAATAAAGGTAAAAGATTAAATTAGGCAAAATAATAAAATAAAATAAAAACTAAATTAAGTAGATATTAGTCTTAAATGATATACTCCCTCCGTCCCAAAATGATATTTTAGTGTTTGATTTCACATAGATTAAGAAATGGATAGTTTATATAGTTAAGTCATTAATTTAATTATTATTTTCCAATTATACCCTTCTTGAATTTATTAATGTCAATTAATAATCATAGAAAACAGAATTAATATATTTGTTTTTAGAGTAGTAAGATTTTGTATTGTAAATCATCAATTTTCAATTTACGAGGTAGAAAACTAATATTTCAAGAATATTAATTAAGGGTATGTGTTAAAATGAGAAATTAATGATATGTTAAATATATTAACTGGGCTATTTTTGTGGGACGAACGAAAATATAATAGTAGAATATATTCGGGACGATGGGAGTATAAACAACCGAAACACTTGAATTATTTATTTGTCATACAAACCATATGAATCAAACATATAAGGGAGATGTATGGAGAGAGAAAAAAAAGATGAGTAGGAAAGAGAAAAATGTCACGTAAATGCCATGTAGGATTATTTTCTCTATTTAGTTATTTAAGAATTTTCTTATTATAATTATGATATATACCTCATTTAATATTATTATGATTTGGTTTATTTTTTTAATTAAAAACCAACTTGGATTAGTTTTCTCTTTTAATTATGTAGAAATCTTCTTAACATAATTATAATAGATACTCTAATTAATATTAAGATAATAAGAATTAATATCCCTCATATTTGTTAATTCTGTTGACACTTTGCTGAGATGTCAACTCCTTATACCTCCATTTTACACATGTCTCTTCCTTATAAATCATAAATCTTATGTGTCAATTTGTAAAAAAATAGGTATTTTTTACTTCCTTTTATAATTTTTGGTCTAGGGTATATAACAGAGCTTTTTAGGGTTAGAAACATTCATTCTCTCGCATACCCGCCTACTGGCCGCTCTCTCTCCCGCTGCCTCTCTCGCCTCTTTTTTTTTTCTTTGTTTCCGACTTATATAAATAAATTTTGTTATATTATATTTTTAATTCTGGATGTATTCTGCTGATTTATTTTTATTTTTAATTTTGGATGTGTTCTGGCATTTCTGGGCGTTATTCTTCTTCTAGATTTCATTTCTGGGCGTTATTCTTATGAGATAGAATTCTTTGCGTCTGAGATTTAATTTTCCGCGTCTGAGATTTTAACAGGATGGTCTGAGATTTAATTTTCTTAATTCTGCGTAGATTAATTTTCTTAATTCTGCGTAGATTTGTTTACATTTTAATTTTCTTAATTTTGCGTAGATTAATTTTCTTTTTGTTTGCGTTTCTTAATTTTGAGATTTCTGGGTGAGATCTGTTTTTTCTTAATTCTGTGTAGATTTGTTTGTTTTAATTTTCTTAATTCTGCGTAGATTTATTTGCGTTTTGATTTTCTTAATTCTGCGTAGATTAATTTTCTTTTTGTTTGCGTTTCTTAATTCTGAGATTTCTGGGTGAGATCTGTTTTAATTCTATTTTCTGCGTCTGTCTGCGTCTGAGATTTAATTTTCTGCGTTGAGATTTAATTTTCTTAATTTTGATTTGTTTATTCTGATTTGTTTTTAATTCGGATGTTTTAATTATTTTCTGAGATTTAATTTTTTGCGTTGAAATTTAATTTTCTTAATTTAGAGATTTGTTTGAGTTTTTTCTAATTTGATTTGTAGAGATTGCCTTTGTTCAAAAAATAAATAAATAAATAAATTTTGCCACAGTTAAGTATAAAAATATTTTTAATTCCAGTATTAATAAAGTGAATAAATTGGAAAACAATGAAGAAAACATTTTCTTAATTGGCCAATTAAGAAAAAAGTGAATAAATTGGAATGACATTTTTAATTCCAGTATTAATAAATTCTCTGTTCGTGGACCGTCAATATTTACTGTCCCAAATGTGAAGACATATCACTTGAGACTTCGATCTACGTACCATTTGTTTAATTACATTGTGTTTTGTTTTTTTCCTTTACTTCCCATGCGCTTAATTACATTATTTTTTTTCTTTTCTTTCCTTCCCATGCGACCTTCATTAGGCTCTTTTTCCAGCCGAGTACTCTTCATTATTTCAGTATTATTTGTAGACGTTGTTAACCTATTAAATGCATATACATAACTTATTTCCTTATAGACTAAAAATAAATGCATAAATTTCAAATCATAATTAGAATATCCGAATTTATGATGATTATAGATTGCAATATTTTGGCAGATTTGTAGATCTAGATTGACAAGTTCACCTATTAAATACATGTACAAAAATTAAGCAGTCTAATTTTTATATTAACTGCAAGATTCTAACAAATACATAAAAGATAACCAAATGAATTTAATTGTATGTTAATTGCAATTTCAAAATGACTTACCATACAGTATTAAAAATGGTTTGATTGATTGATTTTACCATATTCGAAAAAAATATTTATATGTTAAAGTTGATTAGTTAATATAATTAATAGATGAAAAAAATTATTAGGATATTGTATTTAAGTTTAATATATTAGTTTAATGAAATCAATACTATAGATATAATTATTATTGTATTATTTACATTACTATTAGAAACATAATTAACTTATTTCCTTATAAACTAAAAATAAATGCATAAATTTCAAATTATAATTAGTATATCCGAATTTATGATGATTATATACTGCAATATTTCGGCAGATTTCTAGATTTAGATTGACTAACTCACCTATTAAATGCGTGTACAAAAATGAAGCAAGCTAATTTTTATATTAATTGCAAAATTCTAGCAAATACATAAAAGATAACCAATAATTTAATTGTATGTTAATTGCAATTTCAAAATCAATTACCATCAAGTATTCAAAATGGTTTGGTTGATTGATTTTACCATATTCGGAAAAAATATTTATATATATGAGCATTAATATCCAAGGAATAAGGGGGAAAATAAATCCTGATGAAAGTGAGAACTCTTACTTGCTATTCTTTACATCATTTCTATTTGAGAGCATTTATACATACTACAATGAGTGACTTCTAAAAATTCCATTTTAAAAGTTCTGATTACAAATAGATAAGTATAGAAATATATATCATTTTTAATTAAGGGTGTGGGTTTTATTATTCGCATGATATTTTTTTCTTCTTCCAATATATTTACTTTTCTGGATTATGGTTTTGTTTGTTTAGTTTTACACTGTGTAGATTGAGGATTTTGAATTTTTGTAGTAAGATGATTATGTGGTAAGGTATTTAAAGTTTTGTATTTTTGTGATGTCGTGCTTTCTGTTTTGTTCGTAATAAATATATTTTATCACGCCAATAATAATAGAGAATAATTTTGTAAATCAAATGAGGTCGATTTGTACCTTAGAATTTGGGTTTTTGAATTGATCAATCTTTGTTTGTTGAATTTTGTGTCTGTCAAACTTCTTAAATATTGATAATTCACTTCTGAATTTATTAAAATTAACTTTTTATGTATTTTTTAAATATGCCCGCGTAAACGCGGGTATTTAAACTAGTTATATATATACATATATATACACATATAATATATATATATATATATATATATATATATATATATATA
>BMAC01000122.1:1310987-1331416 GCA_014905375.1 Phtheirospermum japonicum | reverse complement strand
AAATGTCGTGCATCTAACTTGTAGTATATGTAATATTATTTTAATTTCTTTTTTTTTCTGCGTAAGATATTAATTTGTTCGTGCAGGTATATAATATATATGTATCAATGCATTATATTTGAATTAGATAAAAAGATTTAGAATATATTTAATATTTATTTTTCTAGGCATAATAATTTATTATGTATTAGTATTAATTAGTATTACGTTATCTTTTTTGTTTCACTTTGTTTTTGTTTTTTGTTTGGTGTAACAATAGTTTTTCATATATATTTTTAATATTATTCCAATTTATTATATTGGGGTTAGATAAAATAAAACTTTAAGTTTATATTTTTATATTTATTTTCCTTTTGTAATAAGTTTATATAACTCATATTTTTCTTATATCAATATTTAGAATTATAATAAAGTTATTTCAACTTTTATTGTAAATAAAAATTAATTCAACTTATATATGTTTTTTCTAATTAGATATAATTTTTTTATATTTTTATATTAGAAGAATAAAAGTAAGATATTGAATTGGACAAAATATATTAAAGAAAGTATTATAGTAGGTAAGATGTAATAAAAGAAAAACATTTAATTAGGCAAAATATAATATTAGGAAAGTATTAAAGTAGGTAAATATATAAAAAGGGAAAATACTAAATTAGTAATATTAGGCTCGGATGACACCGAAGCACCTAGTTTTTTTCCAAAGCTAACGAAGCATGAAAAACAAACACATAGAATAGGAGGATTTTGTATTAATATATAGGGGAGATAATCACTTATATGTTATTTTGATTCTCATTTTGAGTTGTTTTTTAACTTTTTTTTTTGTTATTTTTTTTTCATTTCGAATCCAACAATATCAAATTCGTCACGTTTTCTCAAAAAGAATTTGATCACTTTATTTAATTAAATTATACAAAAATTCAAAATACAATATAATTTGATATTACTTTTATTGGCTGTCAACATGTTGTTTATAAAATATTATTACGATTCAACACTTTTTTATTTGAATTGATTTTAATAAAATAATGTATTTTGTTAATATCTCAGAAACCGCGTAAACAATACAAGTGCAAACCCAACACTAAGTGGAATGAACATTATGATATCAACAACAATAGATTTGGAAAAAGATCAATTAGTTCGAAAATAAAAAAAAGGGGAAAACTGCCTCTGAAAGCAAATGTTGCTAAACACAGTAATTTTGAAAGCATTCATGTCATACTTAATTTCAATTGAGATTCAAAATTAAATTTATTCTGTTAGGTATGCATTTATATTTTATATACTAACCCCTTCAACATCATTTTAATATTTATATTTTATTAATACTTACACTATCATTTGCTCATTGTGTGGAGAAAAAAATTATCTTCACATGAGATTGTAGACCTACAATTCATGCTAGAAAGTGAAAATAATAAAAAAAAACCATGTAAGAGAGAAAAGAATTCACATAGGATTATTTTTCATTTTTTTTAAATTATATAGGAATTTACTTAATATAATTAGGATAGATACCCTAATTAATATTAAAAATAACAAGATCATAAATATATATATATATATATATCTCACTTTTATGTTATTTTAATTTTTATTGTGAGGTTTTTATGTTTTTTTGTTATTATTATTTTTATTTTGAGTCCAATAATATCAAATTTGTCACTTTTTCTGAAAAGTAATTTGATCACTTTTTTAAATTAAATTATATTAAAATTACAACATAATTCATTATTTATTTTATTGGCTATCAACATGTAACTATCAAATTTGTCAAGTTAAAGAAAGTTTTCAACTCGATAAATAGTATAGGAGATGTAATAGTTGGAGGACCAAATGATGGTATCGTTCAAATTGAAATCTAAGTTATCTATTATTGAAAGATGATGGTGACCATGTTCTGTCAATTGTGACGAGCACATATCCACAATTTGGAAAAACTTTTGAATGTTTCGCTTATTTGAAGGGTCGGACTATTCTTTCCCCAACACTTGATGTCGTCGATTTGATTAATAAATATATGATGTCATAAAATTATAGGAGAATGTGAAGTATATCTTAGCTCTGATAATGCATGCAAATCTGACTCAAACATTGACATATTGTAGGACGTCTACTCACTAGAGTTTCTAAATACAATCAAATGGTATGGATTGTTTCTATGAGCTAAACTAAAAATTAGAATTCCACTCATGTTGTTGAGAAATATCGATCATTCCTTTGTGTTGTGTAATGTTAGTTGTTAACTTGACGGTCATATTGTATAGGCTAATATTTCTCAAGGAAGCAATGCATGTGAATTGTTGTTAATCCCTAGAATGACTGTCACTCCATCCAATTCAAGGTTTCCTTTCAAGTTCCAACGATGACAATTTCCTCTAATCGTGTCATATGCTATGATGATCAACAAAATTTAAAAACAATATCTTTCGCACGTTGGAATTTTCCTGAAGAAGCGTGTTTTCAGCCATGGTCAGTTATACGTTACTATATCAAGGCTGACCAATCGTATGGGTTTAGAAATATTGATCGACGGTGATGAGAACAAACATAGTAACAAAACTACAAATGTTGTGTACAAGGAAGTTTATCATAATTTGTAAAGTATATGTCGTCTAATAATAATCTTTTTATGAATCAGGTTATATTATTTTGAATACTATTCGATCTTTAAATAATATTTAGATGATTTATATATAGGGAGTAGTTATGGTAAAACCATCTCTGGTGTGAGAACCAGTGATGGTTCTTACCGAAATACACACACACGGAGAGATATATATGGTTCTTACCGAAATACACACACAAAAAGAGATATATATAACTTAAGTATACATATATACAATTACTTATTTAAATATTTTAATACATTTTAAACAATTCTTTTTATTTTAAATAAAATAAAATAAAAATTATCGTGCCACGAACGGGTACAATACTATTTTTATATCAAACAAAAAATGTCTCCCTCATATCGCTTTATGATGAGACGATCTCATGTATACAAAATATAAAAGATGGGTTTTGTTGATAGTTCTAGATATATAATTTCTTAAATTGCAAGCAAGTGGACCAGCCCCTGATCGTTTATCAAGCTTGTACAAATATTATTTCAACGTTAACCAAACTTTTAACGAACAAGACAATCCCCAAAAGTTTCCATTTTGACTAGAATCGTGATATAGACATGTATTAGAGATATAATTAACATGCTCTTTATTACAACTGTCAATTAATTTTTCAGTGTCTTTTTGATGGAGTCCAAGACAAAACTCACATTTTAGTTTACAGGGCCCCGTTGGTTCTTTTTTCTACTAAATAAGTAATGCTATGAATTATATTTGGCACCCAAACGTCACACGTCTTTAATTGTATTAAGGGCGTATATAATAATTAGTCATTTGAAATTATTTGCAATAATTTGCTTTTTATAATTTCAAGTTTTACTCGGAAGCAGTCTAATTTTTTTTTTTAGTTTCGTTTAATACTTCGTTTCAATTTTATCTACAGCTATGATAGATATTCTTCATTGAATTAGTTCTAGAATTTTGATTTTCTTTCTTGCTTCCTTCCAAGTATGAAATAGTGAATATTTTGGTGATTATAATAAGATTTGTTTTTGCATACAAATCAAAGTAGTTGCCATGATTAGGAAAGGGAGGTAGGATATTGATCCAGTTCCAACTGTATTCTACCTTCCTCGTATATATTAGAAGCAAGAAAAAAAATATCAAATATTCAATGTTCCTGATCTTGAACTTGTAGTCGTGATTATGATTACATAGATTCATTAGCTGTGTATAAATAAATGTATTAATTTGTTTAAATATACACTTGAATATGTAAACTAGAACGGAGGACAAACCGTCAAGTTCAAATAACATTAGAAATATTTACTTCTTGTCCATTTATATCATTGTTCTAAAAACTGGATCGATAATCAAACCGATAAAATTATAAGTTCAGTGGTTAACAGGTCCAACTGTGGTCGAACCGATTTTAATTTATATATATATATATATACCACTATGAAATGTGTTATAAATAAATAAAATAAATTAAGTTAATAAAAAACATGATTATAAAATTTTCTAAATTTCAATTCAAAGAATCTATATGTATAAATATGAGTTCATCAACCACAATACAACATAAGAAATGTAGTTAGATTAATTACAATAAAGAGAAATTAAATAAAATAGTTCAAATCTAATATCATCACTTCAAGTTCAACAACTTCAAAATCAAATAAAATTAACTATCATAATCTTTATTTATTTGTACTCCAAATAAAAAAATAAAACTCCGTCAATTTTTATTTAATATAAAAAGTCAAGTTTTATTTAATATAAAAATAAGAAAGCAATTTTCTTTTAAAAAAAACAAATTTATAAATAAATAAAAAAGAAGAAGAAGTTGAATCGGTACAGGTTCACCGGTCTAACCGGTCCATGACCGGTTTGACCTGTTTTGTACCGATTTTCAAGCACGCTGGTTTTAACATGAAAATCAGACCAGTGTGATGACCGGTTCCCGGTTGAACCGATCGATCCGGTCCGATTTTCAGAACTATGATCTATACCCATTTAAAAATTAAAGGGAAAATTATCTTTTGTCCCCCAATATATGGGATTTTTTTACACATTGTCACCCAAAATATTTTTTTTTCACTTTACCCCCTAATGTACAAGAGTTTTCGACGTTGTTTATTTCCTGCGGAATATTTCATGTAAATTAAAATAATATAAATATTAAATTTTTGTCTTAAAGTTTTATATTTGAAAAAGATAGAGTTTTTATCTTATACACACACACACTAACTCACAAAATTGTCAATACAATTCCAATTAAAATTAAAAATTAAAAATAAATAAATTTACAATTAATATTTATAATTTTCTAAATATAAATGTTGTGAATACATTTGTTATATGTAAAATATGAAACACAAGACTAAGTATTATGTAAATTTAGACTAAATAAAATAATAAATATAATGTTCTGTATTATTATTGAACAAAATAAAATAAAGGTGTATTTCGTATATGCATTATAATATTATGAAACAAAAAGTAAAATTATCATTCTTTATATTTATTTATATAAAAATGTGTGATTAAATACTATATTAATCACGAGTACATTGTTATATAAGATTGTATCACCACATTACATAGAGAAAAAGTGCAAAAACAGCTTAATTTTGCGTCCAAGTGCAATTATGATTATATTATAAAATAATTTTTTATAATATTTTTTTAATTATATTACTAATTGCTATGATATCATTTTACACACACACACACACACACACACACACACACACACACACACACACACACATATATATATATATATATATATATATGAGACATAAATTCTGTTTTTTATAAAAATAAAACTTTTACATAAAAACTCAATATTAATATTTATTTTAATTTTTCATCTAAATTATAATATTCTTGCACTTTGCCCCAAACTCTCCGCCGACGGAATCTAAAAGAAATATTCCGTCAAAAATAAATTAGGGGGCAACGTCAAAATTTATTGTACATTTCATGGGCCAAAATGATACAAAAAATATTTTGGAGGGTAATGTGTAAAATACCGTATAAATTGGGGGGCAAAAAATATTTTTTTACAAAATTAAAATACGACATAAGAGTAGGATATTTTAACTTAATAAAACTTTACGAGGGTGGTAATGTATATTGGTAGGTGTGGGCGACAGTCGCCGTCCCGAGTTTCGTTATTACGGAAGCGTAGATATTTTATAATTTCACAATCGATCGATTTTTTTACAATTTTACTTGTAGCTCGAACACGACACTCCGCGGCATGAACATAAAAACTTGAATAATGAAAATTGACAAAATTCGAAAGCATGAATAGAAAGAGCAATAATAATTGACATCACGGTTTAAAACTTTACGAGAAATAACAAACAAAAAAGTATAGATCTAAGATTTAGTATGAAACAATGCATGAAAATAAAATCCTAAATAAAGCATATGAAAGACTTGAAATAAAAACGATCCGAGACTCGATCTATGATCTCGGTGTGTCACTCACCTAGATTCCATGGACGATTCACAAGATCAAACTTCAATTCTAATAGCTAAGGCAAAAGGCATAAAATGAAGAACAAGCACGAAACATATGAAAATACTCAAAATAAAGACGATCAAGTACTCGATCTATGATCTATATATGTCACTCATCTAGATTCCATGGATGATTCACAAGATCTAACAAGAAATCAAAAGGTTAAGGCAAAAATCATAAATTGAAGAACAAACATGGAACATATGAAAGTACTCAAAATAAAGACAATCAAGTGCTCGATCTATGATCTAGATGTGTCACTCATCTAGATTCCATGGACGATTCACAAGATCTAATAAGAAATCAAAAGGCTAAGGCAAAAAGCATAAATTGAAGAACAAGCATGGAAATTAAAGAACAAGCATGAAGATAAAAGAAAGCTTACTTGAATTAAAGAGAGAATCCAACAACTTGAATTAAATTGCATCAAAATAAAATCCAAGGGAGCACTTGAGTTCTTCTTAGGCTTACAAACCCAAGGCAAAGTTTGAAAATTAAATCTAAAATCTAGAGAGAGAAATTTTAATCCCAAACCCAAGCTTGGGTTGGGAGAAATGAGAGATATTTTACAAAAATGAGAGAAGTCACCTATTTATACTAGGTTTAACCAAAATTCTGGGTTTGACCAAAATTGACCCGTGTTGATATTTCTAGCCACTTGACTAGCCTTTTGGCACATTTTGGCTCGATTTTGGGCGAGATGGCTCGGACACTGGGTAACCCAGTGTCGGGAACGCACCCAATGTCGGCAGCTGGGCGGCTGGTGTGGGCGTGGCGAAGACTGGCGAGCGCAGGTGCTGGGCTGATGCGCGGGAGCTGTGCCGGGCGCTACTCGGACACTGGGTAACCCAGTGTCGGTAGCGTACCCAGTGTCGTTGGTGCTGGCGTAGATTTTAGCGTCAAACTTGGCGTACACCATGCCTTGGCGTGGAATTTGGCGAGGAGTGGCGTGCCTAGCGAGCATTCCAGAAAGTTTGCACTTTTGAAGCATGTTTTGGCACAACTTTTGGCAATTCTTGGCACCGCTTGCCTTGAACTTTGACTCTTAATACCTTTACCTGTAAAGATAGGAATTTGAATTATCAAAACTCAATAATTAAGCCAAACTTCAAATTAATTTGAACCCTTTAAACCACATAAAATATAAATTTAAACAAGAAATATGAAAAACATTAAAACAAGAAAAAAAACCCTAAAAACCTAACTAATAGACTCAAGAATTACTAAAAACCAAATAAAATCCTAATTAAAAACATTAGGAAAAACACAACAATTACATGCAAAACAGTCGACATGGCACAGAGCTCTAGTCGATAGGCGTCGTACATCTCCAATAATCTATCTGCCACATAAAGTAACAAGATTAAATAACGAGGAATAAGCTACAATGACCGACTTACTAATCGGATCTTGAACAAGATCCAAAACCCTAGCGTTAGTTCGTCGTCGATCGAAGGTGGACCTGCACTGTTGCACTGCCAAGACGAGGACACCGACGAATAGGGAATGGGTTGAAACCCACCGGCTTAGATCTTTTAACTGTTGGCCATTAACTTGCAGCAAACTCGACGACCTCAAGTATTCTCAAGACAGCTTGGCCCCTCGCCACCGGTAGCAGCTACCGGAAACACCACCAACAATCGCAGACAGTCCTATTCGATCCCGGACCCCAAGCCTTCCTCACTGACGACAAAAACCGATAAGGTCAGACCCCAAATGCTCATCGGTGAAAAATCTAGCAAGGCCCCCTTACACGAAGCTTTCGAAAATCTCTCACAAACACACTAAGAAAACCTAACTTTCAATGGAGGGAAAAATTAGAGGTGAAATAAGAGAGAAAAAAGGCAACAGTCATAAAGATAGAGTAAGAAGAGAGGCAACATTTTCGGAGTAATGCTAGGGTTTGGGTGAGGTATGGTTCTGTATGGTGGTGAATGGTTGGAAATAAATCTCATGAAATGGGAGGAAAAAACTGAGAGAGACATATTCACAGGTTAAACCACCATCCCGATGACTCAACAAGAAGTGCTACTTTTCAGTGGGCTTGGGCTGAGCAGGCTTGGTGGGAAGTGTAATGTGCCAATCAATAAGGATATCATTTTGTGTTACATTACAACATTCTCCACCATGGCCCCAATACCGACAAATGGTCACTTGATTTTACTGCTAGAAACCATAGGATCTCATCATTACCTTTCTGGGGTACCTTTACTTACACATCAACTTATTCTTTCAATGGGTATTTTTGTATAGGCTACTCCCATTTCGCTCACCGCTACTACAGAAATCGCTTTTGCTTTCAAGAGAGTCATTTCCTAGCTTAAAGGGAAGACAACCATTGAAGACTATATGGACCATGAACCCGATAAGAAGAGTGGATAGTATGACCATCCATCTCAGTAACCAAACCATAGGTCATAAACGAACGGGAATAGGTACAAGACCGAACATTATGTGATGAGCTAAAGGAATCTCTGGTATAGATATTTATATTGATCCGCCTCTACGAAAGGTGAGTGAGGAATCAAGAGAAGCAAGGTTGGCCCCCTCTGAAGGGATTGTGACAACACAAATACAAGTTATACAACTGTTTTGCATGTAATTGTGGTATTTTCTTCGTGTTTTTAATTAGAATTTTATGTTATTTAGTAGTTTTTAATTTAGTTTCGTTAGGTTATTCCTTTGTTTTCTCGTTTTGTTGTTTTTCATGTTTTTTTGTTGATTTTATATTTAAATTGGGTTAAATGGCTTCAATTAATTAGAGGTTTGGTGTAATTCTTGGGTTATGATATTCAACATTCTCATTTAATAGGTGGCTTAATGATTTGAATTCAAGCTAAGGCATGGAGGCCAAAACTCAAGCTCAGCCTTGCCTATTTGCATGCCCAAATCGGTGCCAAGAGCAAGTTTTAAAATGGCTAACATTCTGGAATGGTGGCCTAGCCTTGCCCAATTTCACGCCTAAAGCGCAACATCCCTAGGCAGCGCTCGACACCCAGTTTGGTGCCTAAATACGCGCCCAGTGGCGCCCAAGCCATGCCTACTCCAGCGCCCAGGCTTGCCCAAAGTCACGCCCAAAGCCTTGCCCAGGCCAGCGCCCGCCCTTGCCCATTTCCATGCCCAAAGTCACGCCCCCCCTAGCCCAGGCTCGCCCAGACTGAGCCACCTCGAGCCATGCATGCCCAAGACGAGCCAACCAAGCCAAAAGGGCTAGCCAAGTGGATAGGGAGCCCATTTCGGGTCAAACTTGGGAAATTAAGCCTTTAAAGCCCAAATTGACCCATTTAAACATAGTATAGATAGATGACAACTCTCATTTTTATAATGGATAACACCCCCTCCCAACCCATGCTTGGGTTTGGGACTTAATCTCTCTCTCTAGATTTTAGATTTAATTTCAAACTTTCCTTGGGTTTGTAAGCTCAAGAAGAATTCAAGTACTCCCTTGGATTTTAATTTTGTTGCAATTTCATTCAAGCTTTTGGACTCTCTTTTAAATTCAAGTAAGTTTTCTTTAATTTTCATGCTTATTCTTCAATTAATGCTTTTTGCCTTAGCTCATAGATTTCTTGTTAGATCTTGTGAATCGTCCATGGAATCTAAGTGAGTGACACACCAAGATCATAGATCGAGTCCTAAATCGTCTTTATTTTGAGTATTTCATGTGATTTATTTTGGTTTAAATTTTCATGCATAGTTTTAGGTTGAATCTTAGATCTACTCTTCGTTTCTTGTTATTTTTCGAAAAGATTTAAAATTTCAAGTCAACTTTTATTTCTCTTTCTATAGGTGCTTTCGATTTTTGCTAATTTGCATTTTTAAATTTTTTATGTTCATGCAAGCATAGTTGTACCTTAGGTTGCTCTAGGGTTACTTGGTGAAACATTGCTTTTACTTGCAAATTTTCATTATTGCTTGGCACTTTCAATTTGGGCATACGACCGAGGCATTCTACCTAGTTGCATTTTACATTTCCTAGTTAGTTTATTTTCATAGTTTCCATTTATTTTTGTTTTCATTTATGTTTCAAGCTAAAAACACACTGATCCATATAATCGAATCGAATTCCGATAATACCGAGCCATGAACCCACTTTTCTTATTTCAACACCACTAAAAACTACAAAACAACAACTTAAGCAAAATTCGCCACAAACGTTATCTCCATCACCCTCTGGTACGCTCAATAAAAGATTCGGTACAGAAAACAAACAATCAGCGTATAAAATGAACACAACATCAACAACTTATCACCGCTAGCCAAATCAGCGGTGTCAAAGTTCAATAAATTCAATCATGTTTGAAATTTGCTCGCAAGCAAATAATTGGTGTTTAAATAAGGCAGATTATGCTCAAACAAAGTCTTTTCAAGGTCAATAATACGTTCAACAACAAAATAGTGAATTCAGCACACACGTAACATGCAACAACAACAAATAGCCTACATAATGTAGGCCACAAAATCGAACACACGTCGCATCAATAATTTGGCAGCAAATAAATGATAAATCAATACACTCAAACAAATAAATGTATGAGAAGTCAAATGATACCCATGACGAGATTGCAACTGCATAATATTACCCATTCCAGATAAGTCCCTAGCTAAACAACAATCACTTAATCATCACGATTATGCTTAGACAAATTTCCAACAATCTCCTTATGCACAATAGCAACAAAAAGATCATAAGGCACAAACAAATTAGGCATAATAGGCACATCAAAAATATTAAACAAATCGACACTTAAACTAGGTAAGCGTTCCATCTTAATCAAAGCAGGGGTAGAATCGATAACATGCAAGATGAGGACAAATAGGGGAAATCAAATTCATTAAAAAAAAAAACCTTCCCTTCTAATCAACATTTTAAGACCAATTCCCTTCCTTCAAAACAATCGATAACCACTTACCCTATCACCATAGGAATACACAATTCACTTAAGGTTCAAGCACTACATTTTTCTGATGCACAACAATTGATCAACCAAAAACTTTCAAGTTTGAAAAATTAATTTTTGTACCATTTCACACAAATTCTGGACATCTACCATTCAAAGGCATAGAAGGTGATCTATGGATCAAATAAACAACATTAACAACAGCTTCACCCCAAAACTTACTTGAAAGACCAGAACATGCAAGCATACACCTCACCATTTTAAATAATATCTTACACATACGCTAAGCGACAACATTTTGCTGACTCGCATGGAGAATATTTCTATGCATTTGAATACCAGAATTAGCACACAAATCGTCAAATAATTTTTTTCACAAAAAAAGGGATCACTTTCAGTTTTCAAAATTCTGATTTTCATGCATGTTTGATTTTTAATCATAAGTTTCCAACTTTTAAACTTTTTTAAAGTATCAGGGAAGTTTTTCAATAAAAACACTTGAACATCTCTTGAATCATCAACTAGTCAAGAAAAAATGATTTTACCATGAGTGACCCACAAGAGGGATCTCACACACCAACATGCATGCATTCAAGAACCTCAAAAGCAACAGACAGCTTGGGGGAGGGGGCAATCAAAACTTTTTTTGCACGTACACATGAATTACACACTATAAAAAAATCCTGAATTGAAGACGTATATTACCGATGGGCAGATACCCGTCGATAAAAGACCGGCATTACAGATGGCTTTCCCGACGAACCAATTTGTCGATGGAATCCTGACGGAAATACGTCGTCGGTGTATGTATCCGACGGCAAGTTCTCAGGAGGTTGGAGGCAAAAAGACCGCTAGATATGCCGACGAAAATTGTCTGTCAGCCCTATTTAAAAAAATAAAATAAATTGGATATTAATTTCCGATGGAAATGTGTTCGTCGGCAAAGCCGATTTCTATTTACCAACGGAATACTGTTCGTCGGTATCGCCGAATTTTTCTACCGACGGATTCTTATCCGTCGATTAACTTAATATAAGTTTACCACCCCAGCGGACAGATTCATTTCACCACCCCACACCCAAAAGTAGGGTTAGGGCTCGCGAGAGTAGCCACCGTTGCCGCCGCCGGAGAACTACCGGAGCGCCATTGAAGCACCGTCAACATCATATATTAAGGTATGCTATCCTTTTAATTCAAATATAATTACTTTTTTATTTTAGGGTTTTAATTTTATTTTATTTGAATTTAAGAATTAAATTTTGAGAAATTTAAATGGGGTTCAATTTATGAATTTATGCTTGTTTTATGCGTTTTTAAATGATTTTAGGTTTAGGGTCCATTTACGCAATTAAGTTTTATTTTTTGGTTTAACTTGTAATTAATTTATAGATTGGATTTGAATATAAATATTTGTATAAATTAGGGCTAATTAAGATGTGTTTAATGTATGTTGTTGTTTAATGTATGTTATTGTTTATATATATATTGTGGTTATTTGATATTGTGTACATGTGATTGATTGGTCAAAATATTGTTGTTTTTAAATTTTGTATGATTAATATAGTAAGAACAGTAGGGAGTTTGATTTAGTTTTGTTGTTTAATTAGATTTACTATCAAGTATGTAGTTTGATACTAAAGTTTGAATTGTTTCCTTTTACAATATGTACCTTAGACCCCTTTGGAATTTAGTATAAAATAAAGAGTTTGCTCAAAGAAAAATTAAAATTAATAATAACGTTATAACCAAAAATAAAATTATTATTAATAATATAATCAAATTAATAATAATAATAATAATATAATAATAATAATCATATTAATAATAATAATAATAATAATAATAATAATAATAATAATAATAAAACCAAAAATAACAATTTAACATACTTAAGTGAAACATAATCAAACCTCCAATAATTCATAATAATTCTTCTAAATTCTTTGTTTTCACATACCAAAAAAATAAAATTAATAATAAAGATATAACCAAAAGTAAAATTATTATTAATAATATAATATAACCAAATTAATAATAACGATATTTACCTATAATTTTATTAGACGCAGCCAATTCCTCGATCCTCTTAACAGCATTCGCTTTCTCATGATTCAAATCCTAGATCTCTAAGCTCATTTTCACAATCATAGTGCCCTGTTTTTTGCGCTTGATTAGTTACCCGAGCATCGAACAGATAGTTAATCTCATTATTAATTATAGATTCATAAATATAAGAATTTAGATTTAATTACAAATCTAACATTTGGCACACGATTGAAAAATATGATCATAACAATTTCATGAATTTTATCCTGAATTTTTTTTGTGATGAAAAGTTGGGTGAAATGGAAACATGGGTATATTGGTTCTTTAGTTGGACTTGTTATGATTAGTAGTGACTGTATTCCTAAAGCATGTAGGTTTTTTATATAATCATTTATAATTACATTTCAACTAAATCTTTGGCCTCAACTCATCGATGGTTTTATTAGCCCCAGTCAATAATTTCTCGAACGTTTTTTAAAAACCTTTTTTTTAAACTGAAAAAATATAAATGTAAACATGATAGTGCGAGTCCTAGGGCACGGGCAAAGAAATAAATACCATGAAAAACACTTGATGTGCTTCATTTTCATGATATTTACTTTTTTGTCCGTCTCGCAGGACTCGCATTAATATGTTCATATTTCCATTTTTCTAATTGTTTTAAAATAAAAGTATTTTAAAAAGACGATCGAGGAATTATTGACTGAGCCTAATAAAATCATCGATCAGTTGAGGCCGAATAATTAGTTGAAATGAAATTATAAATGATTATATAAAAGAAACCTACATACTTTAGGAAAGTCCAACTAAAGAACCAATATACCCATGTTTCCATATCACCACAACTTTTCAATACCAAATACAATTCCAGGACAAAATTCATTAAATTGTTATGATCAGATTTTTCAATCGTGTGCCAAATGCTAGATATGTTATTAAATTTAATTTTTCAATGCTCGAGTCACTAATCAAGCGCAAAAAATAGGGCATTGTGATTGTGAAAATGAGTTAGAGATCGAGGATTTGAATCACGAAAAAATCGAATGTTGTTAAGATGATCGAGGAATTGACTGTGCTAACAAAATTATTTATAATTACCGACAGACATGAAATCCGTTGGTAAAATTAAATTATTATTAATTAATTAATTAATTAATTACCGGCGGGCATTGTGTCTGTCGATAAATTCAGAAAAATAAGATTGCTGATGGCATCTTACCGGCGACTGTACCCGTCGGAAATGCCGTCGGCAATTGCAATTACCGACAAAGAATTTATCGACACCGTAAATTGTCGGTAAGTCGTTGGTAAACCACTTACCGATTTAGCCGTCGGCACACATAAGCACTATCAAAAGAAACATCTTTATGCAAAAATTTAAGACCCTAAGAACTCATGTGACCTAAATATTTATGCCGCAAATCAAATTTTTCATCAACGACAATATTCACATAATTTCATAAATAAGACTCAGTACAACAAACATAAAGTTTTCCATTTAAAAAGATTTAAAAATTACCAAGGACCCTTTCTTAATTATCATACAACCATTACCCCATTTTCCCGCAAAATCATTATTTTCTAATGCAGCTCAAGAAGTCAAATTATGGCATAGATCAGGCACATATCTCAAAATTTTCAAATTTAGCACATAACTAGAATATAATTTTAGACATACGTCACCGAGACCAACAACTTTTCATAGATATACATGACCATGCTTCACATCTTTGTAGTTGAAAATAGACTTTTATAATGAGACATGTAAAACGAGCAAGCAGAATCAACGAGAACGCATAGAATTCACATAAGCATGCATACATGAATTTCACTCAGATTTTCACCACCAGACACCAAATTAGCATAATTATCAATTTGCTAGATTTTCTCGGACACGGTACAATTAGACATGTAATGACCACGTTCACTACAATATAATACCTATGTTTTTTCAGTCTAGAATTAAACCTACTTTTACCCTTGCTTTTATCAATACCATAATTTTGGTTATTTTGACTAAAGGAAAAGGATTTTAAAAACAGTTTTATTGTCTTCCTCTAACAATACTGACCCCATAACTACTCATCGCAAAACTCCTATTATTTTTCAAATCTAATTCCTTACTCTTTAAGCCATTCAACACTCTCTCAAACTAATTTAATCTCTGCCATACTTGATAGAAGATTTCTTATCGAAATAAGAGTCGGGAATTACATTTAACAAAATAATAAGCGAATAATCGTCAATATATTTATCACCAGTTTGTTTAATATCTTGTACTAGCTTGGTAAATTCTTCAAAATTTTCATCAACGTCTTTTGACAAATCAAGTTGAAAATGGAAAAAATTCAAGTAAAAACAACTTGCACACAGTTTTTAACTACAACAGTTTCGTCAGGAAATCAACTGATCGCTTTAAAAAACCTTTGTTGGAGTAAAACACCTTTCTTTTTTGTTACCAAATGGTAAAATCAATTTTTCCGTCAAATGGAGCTAAGTTAAACGCTGAGATCGTAGCCATTTTTAAAAAACACAACAGTTTTGAAACAACTTGACACACATGATAACAAGTAACACACACAACAACAAAATAACGGAAAAGTGTGAACACGATTAGCAATAACTCAGGAAGAACAAATTTAAAAATGATACAGAAAAATAGCAATGAGCACAAGAAAGACACGGAATGACACTTTGTCCAAGGCAAAGCAAATAAGCACACAAAACACACATCACAAAAGACGACCAAACACTGGATTTACGAATACATCATGGTGAATGCTTGTTAATCAACCAACTAACTTATCCAATAAGTCGGCCATTGACCTCACCACAAAACTGATAGCCCATGTCCCTCCATATCCCCTATGGCACTCAACGACCCAAGCAAGAGAGTTTAACGTGCATCACTTACCTTCATCCCGGATCAACACCTCCAGTCCGCGGTCCACTGAAGCTGCTGCACCGGCCCACTCCAAAGCCTGAATGCTATTGTTGGTAAGCTTGTCTCTAGTAGCTTGATTTCCAACTGATAATCAATGTCTCACAAAACTCTTACTGATAGGCGTTGTACTGCTCCGATAATCGATCTACTACACAAAGTAACAAGATTAAATAATAATGAGGTAATAAGCACAAATAATTACCGACATACCAATCAGGTATTAAACAAGACACGAAACCCTAGCATTGGTTCGTCAATGATCAAAGGTAGAGCTGCAACGCTGCACTGATGAGAGGAGGACTCCGAGGAATGGAGAAGGGGGTGAAACTTACCAGCTCAGACCTCCTAACCATCGACCCTAAACTTGAAGCACCCAACAACCGAAAATCTCCTCGAGACGGCTCAGTCCCTCACCATTGGTAGCAGCCATCGGAAATACCACCAACAACCTGAGACAGTCCCTTTCCAATCCCGGACCCAAAACCCTCCTCGTCGGCGATGAAACCCACGGCAAGGTAAGACCTTACATCCTCATTGGTGACAAATCCGGTAAGGTACCCTTACACAAAGCCCTCGAGAATCTAACAAACACACTAGAAAAAACCATCTTACAATGGGGGAATAATTGGAGAATGAACTGAGAGAGAAAGAAGACAACGGTCACAAAGCCAAAGAGTGAGAATGGATACAACGTCTTTGGAGTGAGGCTAAGGTTTTGGTGAGGGGTGGTTTTGTATGATGGGTCAATGGTTGGAATAAATCCCACGAATTGGGCAAACAAGATTAAGAGAGACGGAATGCCTCCTGCTGCCGGCGCTGCTCCTCAAATGCCTCCTACTGCCGATGCTGCACCTCACGCTCCTCCTCACGTCGTCGCTCAGAATCGACATATCGCTGCTAGATCTGCTCGAGCTCCGCCTTCTGCGCCTCCTGAGCTCGTCTGGTGGCCTCCAACTCCTCTCTCTGCGCACGAAGCTGTGCCTCGAGCTCTCTGACCTGCGTCCGATCAGACTGAGAGGAGGTGGAAGAAGAGCTTCCTTTGAGGAAACCCTTTGCAGCAGCGATCGCCTTCCCGAACAAGCCGGTGCCGTAGATCTTCCCCTTATGCGACCCGACAACGTCGAAGAAAATGCGATCAGAGTCAACCTCGGTGCTGGCATCCTGGGAAGACGCGCGTGCCCTCTCTAGGTTTCGCTCGTACTCCTCCTGAAATACAACTCGTTAGTAAATTTTACATTAAAACCAAAAAACAAGTTAAAAATAACAAAGAGACTCACGTTAACAGTACTGGATCTCGCATCGATCCACGAGCCGTCGTCCTTCATGTGCGTACGTACAAAAACCTGGTGCGCCTTGGCCGGCTCACCCGTCTCCCGCTCCTGTATCGAAATAGAATCTTGAAATAATTAACATTACAATTAAATAAATAGATAATATATTATTATATTCTAAAATTACTTACGATATCTAGAGCATAATCGATATTAGATCTAGCTCCCCCCCTGTGCTTCGACATCCTGGTACCCGGCCCAGCACGCTCGCTCTTCCTATTCTTGCTGCACTGCTCGGATCTGGCCTTATTCTCGGGCTTCTCCCACTCGATCGTCCAAGCCCTAGTTGAGACGCATGATATATAATGTGTTATAAATTATCTATTATAAGTAAAAAAAAATCTAATTTAATAAGAAAATATATAACAGAAT
Organism: Phtheirospermum japonicum; assembly: GCA_014905375.1. Lineage (NCBI taxonomy): Eukaryota > Viridiplantae > Streptophyta > Magnoliopsida > Lamiales > Orobanchaceae > Phtheirospermum > Phtheirospermum japonicum. The sequence continues at coordinate 1,313,711 of BMAC01000122.1, read as the reverse complement.
CAATTACCTCCAGAAACTCCTCGGTAACGCCTCGAGACAGCTTACTAGGCTTAGAATTTGCATACTGCTTATACTCGTTCAAAACCTTCCCATACTTGTCCCCGATCATCGAAAAAACCACGCTCCGTATCTCTGCAATACTATACTCCTCCTGGTCCCAATAACAAATCCCCTACAAAAGAAAATAATAATTACATTTCAATTGATACATATGATTGTGTAGTTACATTACAAATTAACAAATTTGGATATAAAATAATAATTACTTGAAACATCTCCCACCAGAACTCCTTAATCTCCGGAGGGACCGCCTTATAGCACCACCTGGCGGGATGGAGATCCTTCTCGAAGATCTCCCGGAGTATAGTAGTCACCCTACCATGTCTGCTGTGTAGCCTGTATTCAAATGTGGTTTTTTTTTTTTTTGTTACGAATATAATTTAATCATAACGATAATTAAAATTTTAAAATCATTAAATTACTTACTTGTTCCCTACAATGTAAACCAGAATAGACCCCCTCTGTGGTGGGACCAGCTGTCGTCGCGATGTACCCGCATCAGACGGTGTATGTAGCGGTGTGTGTGATGTCGGTGTCGGTGTATGTGTGGGTGTATCCAGCGTCGGCGCTGAGTGATCAGCACCGAGACCCACGTAGTCATCCTCGAAATCAGCTAAACGGTGATTAGCCGAACCCATATCGGATCGACCAATACTGCTGGAACGTCGACCTCTCGGCATCTGATAAAATTATTAAATAATAATACGAGCATTTTACAAAACACAAGTGCATATTATATATCAAACGTTTTAATAAAATCCAAACATGAAAGAAATAAGTTTTAAAAAGAAATAGATTACATATATTTCAAACAAACTAATCACTTTCACTATTAATGTTATCATCAAACTCATCTTCGTCTGTGTCTTGATCTGTATCTTGATCAGTGAATAACTCTTCTTCTGCATCATCATTTGTCTCGTCACCAAGTTCATCCACGTAAGAGTCATTGGGGTCGTGCAACTGGAATAAGCCATAGTACAATCACGCTCTCAAACTGTCCAAATAAGTGGACAATTCGGGATTTAGTATCGAATTCTCTATTCGATACAAAATCCCAAACGAGGCTAAGGTATATTGTTTATAAAGAGTGTATCTTGGATCGAACATATTTTAAACTCCGTTTGTGGATAGATGAAACATCCACGTCCGGCGCCGTAAACAACGTCATCACAGACGAATCCATCAAGTAATTAATCACATCATTTAAACAATATATACAAAAAAAATATGTACTCATAACACAACATGCATGTATCGATCACCACGGTATTTCACCACCACTATCACGAACAATTTAAAACATTTTGAAAACCACCGTCCTTTTTAAAAATAATTTTGAAAATGGTTATTGGAGGGACGAAACCTCCCGGCCGGCGCCGTACACCACGTCATCACCGACGTCTTCCCAAACCAATCACAACATCAAGCAATCACATTAAAGCCATAACAATAAATCGTACAAAACATTAAATTAACATGCATGTACCAATCACCACGGTATTTCACCACCACCATCAAAAACAATTTAAATGAAATTGCATAATGGAACCCTAATTTTGTAATTATTTCTAAATTGAACCCTAATTAATTGATTAATCCTAAATTGAACCCTAATTAATGGATTATTCCTAAATTGAACCCTAATTTTGTAATTATTTCTAAATTGAACCCTAATTAATTGATTAATCCTAAATTGAACCCTAATTGGGTAATTGTTCCTAAATTGAAACCTAAATTAAACCTCGATTACAAAAGATACCCTAAATTTAGACATAATTATAAATTATATCCTAAACAAAACCCTAATTGCAAATTAAACCTAAATTAAACAATAATTACAAATTTTTCCCTAAATTTTAAATTATACCCTCAATATTACATAATTACAAACCCTAACCCATAAACCCTAATTTCAAGCCCAAACCCATAAACCAACAAATAAACTTAACAAAACAGAATAAAAAAACAAAAAATGTAAACTTACCTTCCGAAACTGGCGGAGAAGGCGGGCGGCGAAGGTGGGCGGCGGCTGCGGCGTCCTCGGTTGCTGCGGTGGAGACTCCGGCAAATCTTCTCGACTTGCTGGGCGGCGGCGGCGCCGGCGGCGGTTCGGCGGATGGGCCTCGGCGGCGGCTGCGGCGGATCGGCGGACGAACGGGGCTGGGCGGCGGCGGCGGCTGCTTCTCTTTCTCTTCTCTCTCTTTCTTTCTCTTTCTTTCTGTTTGTGTGAGCTTGAGCCGAACTTTTTCAGTTCCTTTCAAAATTAAATTCCGGTTAAGCAATGCGTGTCTTTATTTGAAAGGTTTTAAGCTCGCCCGCAAGAGAACGGGGTCACTTGTAGACTTGGCAAGCTAACTCGGGTCGATCTCTCGAGGAATGGGAATCGGATTAAACGATGTTTATTATACTAATAACACAATTCTATCTCTAAAAACACGCGAACTCAAGGGGTTTGGTAATTGTTTAGAAATCAATAAAGCAAGTAAGACGAATTCTTCTTGTCTCGAGGGTGTCAACCTCTCGACAAGTTATAAGAAAAACAACTATTGTAATACTATTGCAAGCTACTAAACATCATTCCAACAATTGTAAACAACGATAGCGATTATCAATCAAATGCTTCTAACAACTAAGATCAACTTTCATTCCAAATTCTAGATG
>BMAC01000122.1:1277148-1300976 GCA_014905375.1 Phtheirospermum japonicum | reverse complement strand
GGCTCCAAAGTAGGTCCAATGACTGGCTTGACCAAGGGTACTTCGTTAACCTCGAAAAGAGTGATCACCCCCTCCGCGTTTGGATCAAATCCGTCGTCCTCGACATCGATGTTCTCGACCGGCACAACACCAAATAATTCGCTTACACATTGGTCCACGGAATCAAGGTATGAACAATCGGGACCGATCATGGGTGAAGGAATTTTCTGAATATCTTTCAGTGAGAACGTCACTGATTCTCCTAGCACGGAGAGTGTCATTTTTCCTCGCCCAACATCAATTAAAGTGTGTGATGTTGCCATAAAAGGTCTCCCRAAGAGGATGGTGTGCTCCTTGCTTGTGGCATCTACTTCCCCAACGTCCAAAATAACAAAATCCACGGGAACTATCAATGATCCGACCTCCACCAAGACGTCCTCGACCACTCCCAACGGATGCCTTAATGAACGATCCGCTAATTGAGGCCTTAAACTCGTTGGCTTCATACCTCCAAGGTTGTATTGCTTGTACAGAGCATAGGGCATCAAGTTGATCCCTGCTCCAAGGTCGAGCATTCCACGCGCTTTTTGACCATTTCCAAGGGTTATTGTAATGTAGAAACTCCCAGGATCCTTCGCCTTGGGGGGTAATGTATGGTGGAAAATCGTGRTCACCTCCTTGGATAGTATGACACGTTCATTCCCTTCCATTTTCCGCTCTTTGGAGGCAAGTTCTTTGAAGGATTTGACGTAGGCAGGCATAGCCTTGATCACGTCAAATAGTGGGAGGTTCACGTTCACATCTTTCAGCATATTGTAAAGTTCCATAAATTTCTTGCTCTCCTTTGCTGGTTTAAGACGGTTCGGGAATGGAACAGTGTCCCTTATGACTCGTTGCGGTCTTTGCTCCTCTTCAGCCTTTTTGTCCGACCGGTCACTCCTGTTTGTCCGATCGGTAGAAACCTCCTGTATTCTACTCCGGTCGGACTCTTGGTTTGTCCGATCGGTCAAATCCTTTTGGAGTCTAGACCGATCGGTCTCTGTTTCAGTCCGACCGGTCAAGTACTTCGCTGAGTTTGTCTGATTTGTTTTGGTCCATTTTGGTTGGAAAGTTCCCATCAATGATCCTGGAACATATGGGTTGCTTGATTTATGAATCTTACCCACTGGTCCTTCCTCACCATTTGGACTTGTCTCTTGTTCGCCTCCTTCATCCATCGTTTGGTTGTTATCGGTGTTGTCCCCCGCYGTTTCCTGTATTCCGTTGTCTATCTCCTTTCCACTACGTAGCACATGTACTGCCATTGATTGTTCGGGTTGGCTTGGAAGCTTTCCCGGATCATTTACCGTTTTTGCCATAGAAACCGAAAGCTGTCCTATCATCATCTCTAGCTTCTCCAGTTGCTTCCTCATTCGCTTGCCTTCTTCGATTGTACGAAGTGTTTCCTCCCGATTACGTAGAGTCTCGTGCTCTAATTGTTGACGCCAAAGTCTTAGTTCGTCGTCGGGGTTACTTGCAAGTGGCAATTGCTGCTGTGGTTGCATTTGTTGAAACTGTTGTTGGGGAGTTTYTTGGTATTGCGGCTGCGGTGCGTGCTGGTATGAATGTTGAGGTGCTTGGTATTGTTGTGGAGAATGTTGAGAATAGCTGCCCTGGCCTTTGGTTTGATAGGAGTTTTGACCACTTGTCTCTCCTTGACTCTTGTTTGGATATGTCCGTGGTTCTGATGGTTTAGAATTGGGCACATAGTTCGAGTTTTTTGGATTGTAATTAGTGTTCGAATTGTATTGCCCGGTAAACTTCGTCCCAAACTTGTTATTGGGTTGATAGTTTTGAATGGCGTTTACCTCCCTTTCTTCTTCTTCGTCAAAAACCACGTTGCACGTATCCATTTCATGCCCCACTGCCCCACATTTTTCGCACATTTTGGGTGGGGGTGTCGAAGGTTCCTCCTCCCCTGTCATTTTACTCGTCAACAGTGCGACTTGCTTAGTTAGTTCCTCGATTTGGATCGTTGGGACTTTGTATCTTCTTGGGCGGAAACTCGTTTGCTGCGATTTTTCGCTCATGTGCTCGAATAAATCCCAAGCCTCCGTGGCGGTCAATTCCCCAAAATCTCCGGCCTTCACCTCCACTTGTTGTTTATAGACCGGGAATAGCCCTTCGTGAAAGTAATTGTTCACCATTTCGGCACTATTGTTGTGGTGTGGGCATTTTTGTAAGAGTCCTTTGTATCGTTCCCAAGCCTCATAGAACGATTCGCCTTCCATTTMCTCGAAGTTTGTAATCTCCCTTCGTAMCTTAGCGGTGGTTTGAGCAGAATAAAGTCTACTCACGAACTTCTTGTACACCATCTCCCAATTGGTCAGGGAATTGGGCTGTAATGACAAGAGCCAATGTTTCGCTTTGTCTTTTAAAGTCGTAGGAAAACATTTCATTCTCAATTGATCCTTATGGAGTCCAAGATGCGGAATTCTACCCACCACGAGGTAAAATTCTCGAATGAAGTTTAGTGGGTCTTCGTTGGGCATGCCATGAAAATTAGGGAGCTGTGCGACGCTGCCAGGTTTCAAGTCATAGTCTCTCGCCGCCGGGCCTAAAACTATTGCACTGCTGTAGGATCCAATGGTTGGGAATAAAAGGTCTCCTTGGCGACGTTCATTTGGGTACCGGCGTCCTCTTCTTCCTCCGAAGTTATTACGTACGCCGTAATTCCTTTTCTCTCCATATTCTTCGTAATACCCATGACCACGGTCATCCTCATAATCCCCTTGGTCTTCATATCCATCGTTTCGAATATTCTCCCTTTGCCAAGCGTTGAACGGTCGTCCCTCCCTCCTATTTTGATTATAGTCTCGTTCTCGTTCGAGTTCCTCGTGCCTTTGGTGATTTTGTTGATTGTTTTGGGGTCGGGGCCCGCCATGACCAACATCATCAAACTGCTGATTTGCTCGAGCGTGATAAGCTCGAGCCTCTTCACGGTTCCGAAATCGTCTGGGAGGTTGCTGCATCATGATTTGCTGATCATTCCTTGGCTGATGCTCTCCGTCGTTTGCTTGGTTAGGTTCCCCTGTCTCTTCGTTTTGGGGTGGGGGTGGATTCCTCAGATCCCTCGTCCTCGTTATTTTCTATTTGTTCTTGTATGTGCACATCATCTTACGGGTGGCAATCCGTATGGATTATCTCGAGGAGGTGTTTGGGTATTTCTTCCTCTCCCTCATCCACCATTCATTCCACCTCGTCCTCCAATAGCTAGATTTTCTGCCATGTTGTTTGAACTTGATTCAAGGGAACTCCCTTCGATTAGAGGAAATAATTGTCTCGGTCTCGACACACGTTCGATGCTGTTGATAAATGGGGTAAGTTCTCCTCTAAGGCTTCTTCGACCTTGCATCAACAACAAACGGTCACCGCATCGAGAGGCAAAACAAAAACATTATACAATTATCGATATGAAAGCATTAACACGAATAAACATCATTAAAACCTTTGCCATTCCCTGGCAACGGCGCCAAATTTTGAGCCGAACTTTTCAGTTCCTTTCAAAATTAAATTCCAGTTAAGCAATGCGTGTCTTTATTTGAAAGGTTTTAAGCTCGCCCGCAAGAGAACGGGGTCACTTGTAGACTTGGCAAGCTAACTCGGGTCGATCTCTCGAGGAATGGGAATCGGATTAAACGATGTTTATTATACTAATAACACAATTCTATCTCTAAAAACACGCGAACTCAAGGGGTTTGGTAATTGTTTTAGAAATCAATAAAGCAAGTAAGACGAATTCTTCTTGTCTCGAGGGTGTCAACCTCTCGACAAGTTATAAGAAAAATAACTATTGTAATACTATTGCAAGCTACTAAACATCATTCCAACAATTGTAAACAACGATAGCGATTATCAATCAAATGCTTCTAACAACTAAGATCAACTTTCATTCCAAATTCTAGATGCTTCACAAACTATAACTAAGCCAACCATAATTCCATTCTCAAACTAATGGTTCAACCAAAATCAATAATTTGAAAACACAAAGATAAGAATCCAAATCACCAAAACTTTAACAATCTACTAACGAATCATTACCAACTATTGTTCATATCAAATTATAAACCAATTATTTCAAAAACTTCAAGACTATGAGTTTAGAGATTACTAATCGTTGAACTATTTTCAACGAATGAAGACGATGAACGAAAACACTCCGAGTTGCGTAGAATCCCTAGACTTGTCACGAGCCCAGAATCCTAGCGAAGAACGACGGCTACTGCGAATTGAACCTTGATACGACCTTGCACGGATTTATACTAGAGGTATGAGAGATGTGTCAAATCTCTCAACCTTTTGGGTGTTGTGTGGTGTCTCCAGCCTCCAAAAAATGCCTCCCAGGGTGAATATCTCGCAAACCCTAGCCTCCCTCCTTTTTAAAAGCAATCCTAGCCGTTTCGTAACTGAAATCTCCAGAAATCAGACTCGTAACGTTTTTGTCCGATCGGTCATGTTCCTCGTCCGATCGGTCATAAGTTTCTGTCTTTGCATCCGCTCGGTGCGCTAACTCTCCCGGTCGGTGTGCGGGTACCTAGTTCCACCGATCGGAGAGATGAACTGTCCTATCGGTGAGTGTCCTCGTAGCTATTTGTGAGCGTTTTCCTTCAATCTTCGTGTTCCGAATCCTTCAGACGTTCTAACTGTATGAGAAAACCTCAGAATTATTCTCGTTTGAATCAATTGTCGATCAATAAGCCTGAAAATTAAGTGAAGAGATGGAAAATGCAAAACAATGCAATTTTAGCTCTAGTCTTAACTCGGAGAAAGAATAAAACGACTAAAATAAGACTCAATCAAGTACAGATTCGTGACAAAAACGTACGAATCATGAGCAGCGGGTCTGGTGTCTGCTGCTGTTTTAATGTGAAAAATCGAGGGCCACGGGACCCTCGGAACGACTCTCGGTTTTTATTAAAGCCTATATATTTTTTTATTTTTTAAAAATTCCGAGGGTCACCTTTCCCCTCGGAAAAAACCGAGGGGAGTCGTAGACCCTCGTTTTTTTTTAAAATAAAAAAAATCGGAAAAAATAGAAAACGAGCACGAAACGACCGAAAACCGACCCCCGTGGATCCACGACGCCGAAACGCACCCCTCCCCGCCCCGTTCGTGATTTTTTGGGGTTTCTCCTATTTTTTACTATTTTTTTTATTTTCTCTAGGGTATTTTTTCAATTTCTTATTTAGTAAAAAAAGGGAAAAAAATACGAAACGCGCACGAAACGACCGCCGACCGACCCCCTTGGTTCCACGAGTCCGAGATGCACCCATCCCCTGAATGTTCGTGAGTATTTGGCATTTTTTTCCTATTTTTTACTAATTTTCTATTTTTCTAGGGGTTTTTCCTATTTTTTATTTAAAAATTCGAAAAAAATAGGAAACGCGCACGAAACGAGGAACGACCGACCCTCGATGTTCCGGGATCACGAGACACACCCCTCGCCCCCTCGTCAAGATCACGACGCCTCGTCGCTTTGCGTTTCCAACCGAACGACTTGATCGATCGATCGTATCTTGGTTATTTGGTCGAATTGTATGAAACGTGTGGATACGCACATGCTCGTTCATATCTTTCGACCGAAATTGGGTCAAAATATCACCACGTGCCCGAGATGATAGGATTTGTTTCATTTGTACGAATTCTCTATTTTTTTCTATTTTTTCCTTTTTTTTTATTTTTTAAAAATTCCGAGGGTCACCTTTTCCCTCGGAAAAAACCGAGGGGAGGCGTAGACCCTCGGAAATTTACGAGGGGAAAAAGGACCCTCGGTTTTTTTTAAAAATAAAAAAAATCAGAAAAAATAGAAAACGAGCACGAAACGATCGGAAACCGACCCCCGTGGATCCACGACGCCAAGACGCACCCCTCCCCGCCCCATTCGTGATTTTTTGGGGTTTTCTCCTATTTTTTACTATTTTTTTTTATTTTCTCTAGGGTATTTTTTCAATTTCTTATTTAGTAAAAAAAAGGAAAAAAATACGAAACGCGCACGAAACGACCGCCGACCGACCCCCGTGGTTCCACGAGTTCGAGATGCACCCATCCACTGAATGTTCGTGAGTATTTGGTGTTTTTTTTTCTATTTTTTACTATTTTTCTATTTTTCTATTGGTTTTTCCGATTTTTTATTTAAAAATTCGAAAAAAATAGGAAACGCGCACGAAATGAGGCACGACCGACCCTCGATGTTACGGGATCACGAGACGCACCCCCCGCCCCCTCGTCAAGATCACGATGCCTCGCCGCTTCGCGTTTTCAACCGAACTACTTGATCGATCGATCGTATCTTGGTTGTTTGGTCGAATTGCACGAAACGTTTGGATACGCACATGCTCGTTCATATCTTTCGACCGAAATTGGGTCAAAATCTCACCACGTGCCCGAGATGATAGGATTTGTTTCATTTGTACGAATTCTCTATTTTTTCCTTTTTTTTTTATTTTTAAAAAATTCTGAGGGTCACCTTTCCCCTCGGAAAAAACCGAGGGGAGGTGTAGACCCTCGGAAATTTTCGAGGGGAAAAAGGACCCTCATTTTTTTTAAATTATTTTAATTATTTTAATTTTCTTTTTATTATAAAACAACCTAGGGTTATCATTGACCCTCGGTTTTTTCCGAGGGTAATGCGACCCTCGGTCTTTTCCGCAATTTTTTTTTGTTTTTTTATTTTTTTTAATTATAAAAAACCGAGGGTTTTTAGAGACCCTCGGTTTTTTCCGAGGGGATATTTTTCCCCTCAGTTTTCTGAAAATTATTTTATTTTTTGATTTTCTTTATGATTAAAAACCGAGGGTATTTTTCACTCCTCGGTATTTTCGAGGGGATATGGCCCTCGGAAAATAATCCCCTCGGAAATCCCTCGAAATTACCTTCGGTAATTATGGCGGTAAATATTGGCGCCTGATTTCCTAGGGGAAAAGTGAGGGGAATATATCCCCTCGGAAAAAATCGAGGGTTTTTCTTTTCCCTCGGAATTTCCCTCGGTTTATTTCGAGGGGAAGAAAACCATCGGTTTTCCCCTCAGAAAATTGCAGTTTTTTTGTAGTGTAGTATGAGGGCAAAATTGGAAATATTTGGAAGGAATGGAGATTTTTGAAGTTGTTAGAAAAACTATATATGAATATACAAATGTTATATGGTGCCAATTGTTGTATTCAGTACATTATTCGCAGTGGATACCAAAGTAGTTTCCACCCTAGCACCATACATTAGGTCCAAAACTGATAATGAAAGTCAATTCTATAAACCCCATATATATTACTAACTCCGTAAAAAGAAATGACTTACAATCATTTTAGACAGTTTATAAAAACGTTGATTTGATTAATATAGTTAAAATGTTATCTTTTTCATCCGTATACTCCTATATTAGTTACTCGTGTATATATTCATTTTCTACTTGTTTTCCATAAAAATATAATTTTAATATATAATAAAATAAGGGTGTAGATTAAAAAAAAAATGTAAGTACATACTGAACGTGGTAATAACTAATAAGTTTATCTTTTTAAGTCAATATTTGCTGAGTTCGTGATACCACCGCCAAGAAAGAAGAAAAAAAAAAACTCGAGATGTCGCCCCCAAAAAACACCGGGTTTTAATTTCTTATTAAAACAACCTGTCCACTAGATCGGGGTAATTCGAAGCCCTGGCTACGAACTTGTATCAGATGAATTTATTTATTATATTTTTTCACCATATAATTAATTTCTGAGCCCGCCATCGTCTACACTATTAAATTGTCAACTTACTTGATACTCCGCGACCAAGGAAGATTGAACAATAGTAAAAACTAATAAGAAAAAGTCAAAACATAGATATCGAAGAATAACTCACAGATTAACCTGGTTGAAAAACATCCATTCTACGACTTTTGCATCAGACTTTTACTAAGCATTTTAATATAGCTTATTTGATGGCCAACTCAAAACCGTTAGGTAACGAAGTTTCTGCTTCACCTAATAATTTTCAGCCAATGGAGCTTCAGAGTGTTAATTAATCTTTCACGCAATCGTGGGAAAATTAAGGATTCTTTAAAAAAAATAAAAAAAAAAATGCCACGTTTCCAAGAAAAGGGCCCTTCATTTTTTCGTATAAATAAGAGACTCTTTTCTTTACTTGAGCAATATCCTTAAGTCTGCTTTCATTGTTCAAATCTTAGTAGCAAATATGGCACACTCTATCTATATGGTCTATATGGTCTATCTGGCATGCACATTCACTCTTTTGGCTTATTCATCAATTGCCTCAGCTGCGATTGTAGAGCATTCATTCCATGTAAAATTATTATTTTTTTTGGATATATATTTCTGCATGGCATATATAGTGTTTCCATTGTATCTTAGGCCAGCATGATTTTAGTTGCATGGGATTCAAAAGTATTATTTTTCGTAGTAAATTAAGTACCACCTATAAATTAAATCAATATTATAAATGATTAATTTCGTAAGAAACACGAGAATATTCTTATACAAAAAAATCTTAAACAATTAATGTGATTACTTATATAGTTAGTGATCAAGAATGCCCATATAAATTTGTTTCAACAAAAAATAATTATGTGCTTAATTAATTGCAGGTACAAAACCTTACTGTGAATCGGCTATGCAGAAATCAAGTTATAACAGCAGTGAATGGCAGTCTTCCAGGGCCAACTATTCGAGTACACGAGGGTGATACCCTTATCGTTCATGTTTTTAACAAGTCCCCATACAACCTTACTATTCATTGGTACATACGTCATCCCTTTTTTCTTGTTAAAGAAATATATATATTAATTTATTTAAATCATAGCACAAATTGTTTGCATACATGGTTGTCTTTTGATTGAATAAATTTGAAATATTAGTCCACTACTGGTTTGCGTACAAGTAATTTAAAAGGACTATCATTATCTCAGTCTCTAAAGGCATATTTAATTAATAAAAATAATCCTTTTGAAATCATGAGACCTCCCTTGGTTTGACTCTTGCCCGGCTTGTCAATAGTTTGGTACTGTTGGTGTGATTTTCAGGCATGGGGTATTCCAATTACTGAGCGGATGGGCTGACGGGCCGGAGTTTGCTACTCAATGCCCGATCCGACCCGGACAAAGTTACACCTACAAATTCACTATAACCCGACAGGAAGGAACTCTTTGGTGGCACGCGCACGTTCAATGGCTCCGGGCCACCGTTTATGGGGCCTTAATCATCCGGCCCAGATCCGGTCAACTATATCCATTTCCAAAGCCACATAGGGAAATCCCAATCCTCCTTGGTGAGTAAATTTGTACTTCTTTTTTCACTTAATTATACTATTTATTTACTAAAATCAAATTAATCTTTTCAGGAGAGTGGTGGAATGCTAATGTTATTGATGTAGAGAACCAAGCCCTAGCTACTGGTGTTGCGCCTAATTTATCCGATGCTTACACCATTAATGGTCGACCCGGAGATCTATACCCGTGCTCTGCAAATAGTAAGTGTCCACTTTGCACTTTCAAAATCTTACTTGTTTTTACAATTTTATCCTTACTAATTTCTTTCAATTTTTGTAGATACATATAAATTAACGGTTGTTCAAGGAAAAACATATCTCCTCCGCATAATCAACGCTGCGCTCAATAACCAACTGTTTTTCAAAATCGCAAATCATAAATTGACGGTGGTGGCCGTCGACGCCTCCTACACTAACCCCTACGTCACCGATGTCGTCGTGGTGGCCCCGGGCCAGACCACCGACGTCCTCCTCGCCGCCGATCAAAGCCCGGCCCAATACTACATGGCAGCAAATGCCTACGCTAGTGCGGCTGGTGTTCCATTTGACAACACCACAACCACCGGGATTTTAGTCTATAACGGGTCCACGTCATCCAGGCCCATTATGCCTGCGCTTCCAGCCTTCAACGACACCCCGACGGCCCATAGATTCTTCAGCAACCTAACTGGGCTAGTCACCAGCCCATTCTGGATCCCGGTCCCTCGCCAAGTGGACGAACACATGTTCGTGACTGTGGGCTTGGGCCTCACCGCATGTGATACTCCAGGGAACTCATCGTCTTGTCAAGGCCCATTCGGACAAAAGCTTGCGGCCAGCATGAATAACGAGTCTTTCCAATTACCCACGAGATTGTCAATGCTTGAAGCGTTTTTCAGAAACATTGGTGGGGTATATACCACTGATTTTCCTAATAACCCGCCGTTGACATTTGACTTCACGAATGCGAATAACACCGTGAACCGGGCACTGTTGATGACGACTAAATCGACGAAGGTGAAGAAAGTCAAGTTCAATTCGACGGTTGAGATTGTGATGCAGAATACGGCTTTACTTGGAATAGAAAATCATCCCATACACTTGCATGGGTTTAATTTCTATGTCTTGGCTCAAGGCTTTGGCAATTATAATGCCACCGTTGACAGTAAGAAATTCAATTTCAAAAATCCACAAGAGCGTAACACCATCGCAGTTCCCGTCGGCGGATGGGCCGTTATTAGATTCCGCGCAAATAATCCAGGTAATAAATATATCGGAGTCGGTAAATATATATTTTTCTTAAAATTACGACGAGTAACTAATTAATGAAATATAATTGATATTTAATTAGGTGTGTGGTTGATGCATTGTCACCTGGACGTGCACTTGCCTTGGGGTTTAGCAACGGCTTTCGTTGTGGAAAATGGGCCGACACCATCAACAAGGTTGCCTCCACCTCCTCCGGATTTTCCCAAATGCTAGTTGAGTTAAGAAATAGATATAAGCTTACTTTAATTTGGGGAATTAATGTTTTATTTATTTTCTTTGTTGTATGTTCCAATTTGTTCATTTGTTGGGTATGTCTATTATTTCAGTTTGAAATGTATTTTGTAATAAATCTGTCAACGTTGTTAACTTTTTCCTTTTTGTGCTCACCCTCAACTAGGCAATAGGATAATTTATTTGTTTTTGAGTTTCAGAATTATTTAAGAAATTGTTTATTTCTAAATTTTTTGTATATTGTTCTAATGTCATATCAGTTCAAGTAATTAATCAAGAAAAATAACCGAGAAAAAGCGTCTCTAAGATAGCCGAACAAGAATCCAATTCCAAATTTAGGCAATAGACGCTCTTATCACTGAGCTAACTCACTTTGTTAATATATAGAGACAAAATTCTGTTAACTTGAAAACTGATCGTTATTCAACAAAATGCTTTAGAATCGAGTGTGGGTTGTTTTAAACTTACGCCTTAATGGTCATGATTTGAACATTGATTGCCCAAACTAATTTAATAACAACTATTACATATAAGACTATTCAATTGAATCTCAATTTATCCTTCACTGCATTAAACTTGATCAATATTTTGGTGAGGTCCCAATCCCATCATACCAAAGCCAGTCAATAACAATTTACTTTTAAAATTACCTTGAGAAAATATACTTGATCGTATATAATTCTAAATAAAAAAACTAGAGTCAATAGAAATGAATAACCCAAGGCATGCGATAAATAATAAAAACTCGGTTTTATTTAAATTATAGTAAAATTTATAAATTAAATGCCGTACAAAGAAATCGAATCAAAACACCCGGATCCAAAAAGAAGCGAACGTATATAATTCCATTAAATCTACTGATAAAATCTCTACTGTAATTCAAAGAATCACGAGCATATATAAAACTGCATATATTAATTTGGATGTAAATTAGAAAGAGGCGGGGGCAGAGGCCGGCGCGTCAGCAACTAACTCAGCTGAAGAAACCGGTCCGGAGGCCACGTCACCACTACTGCTGATTAGCTCCAACATAGCACGGTGCGGGTTCGCCTTTTGCTTGTCACAAAGAGCTGGCAAATATACTCCTGCAAAATTATAAATAAATAATTATTTAATCATCCTCGTAATAATATCCATGTAAACGAAGAAAAAAACATTAGTGAACAAATTTGCCAAACTAATTGTTCCAAATGGCCTGATCAGATTTTTAATTTGACTTTTGATTATTGTTTTTTAGAAATTACTTCCATTGACTTTTCACATTTGACAATTCAGGTCATTTGTCGCAAAAGTTAACTTGCACATGTGATGATTGAAATGAACTCTACAGAAATCAAACCATGTTTTTTGATATATACTTTGACTGAACTTCAAGAAATTCATGAAGCAAGAAAGGAATAATAAATAAAAAATAAAATAAAATCCTTGTATGCGAAAAATAAAGAGAGCACATCCACGTGTCCGTGTTTTTTGTAAAACGTGTGGAAATAAACTCAGCGAAAAGTAACAAATTTTCTTTTCTTAGTTTGTGACAATCAAACTGCCAACTCAAACGAATTTACAAACTGAAATAGCCAAAATAAATAAACAAACAAACAAAATATAATAGAAATTAATTATGGGTTACCTTCGCCGGCGGCGAGGTTGAAATAAAGGTCGACAATGTTAGGGCAATTCTGGTAACAAGCAGGGGAGCAAAGGCGGGCGGAGAAACCGGCGGACAGAAATGCGTCGGATGATATTCCGACAAATTGACGGTCCACACCGCACGAGCTCACGCACTGATCGCTCTCGATGTGCCCAGACAATCTTTCCACCACAACCTCGGATGTCTTACACGTGTAATCGAGGTTACCAGATTGTTCGTTCATGTAATTCTCTAACACGCACCTTTTCCCCGATGACGCAATCGAAAACGAACAAAGATTCGTAGGCAAACTTTCACAGATCACCTCCGCTAATATAATTATAATTAAAAAAGGATATCAGATAAAATGTATTTGCATGTAATTATGAACATATGAATCGAAATAATTGGGAATTAATAAATAATTAAATTAAATGCATTGAGATTTGCATGCAGGGCATACCTAGTGTTCCTTGGAAAAAGAGGGAGGAAGCGAAGAAGATAATCAAAGACATTTTTGTTGAAGAAACCATATTTGATTTCGTTGTGATTTTCTTTTCTTTTTTCTTGTGATTTTGGTATTTCTTTTGTGTGCGGAAATGTGATGAGCGAAATGGGTTTGATTGGGAATAAGAATTGCGATTTCTATATATAAGGTGAATAGAGAGAGAAAGACGTGTGAAATTTCCTTAAAAAAAATACTATGAATTAAATTGAATTGGAGAGAGAGTTTGAACATTCTCAAATTTAAAAGGGCTAATTAACAACTGGATTTTAGGAAGCTTGAAAGGCATTGGATGTTTGATTTGACCCCACACGTTATTCATTTGTTTTTTTAAGATTATTTGGTATTTATACTATTTATTCTTAGTTGTTGTTGTTTTTAGACTATTTGATTTTTTTAACTGTTTTCTGTGGGAAAATGTTTTTAAGTTTTTATTTGGATTTGGTGTTTGGTTTATGGACGCCAACAATAGTATTATAGACGTGTGTGAAGGTCTGCACGTTTGAAATTTCCGACAATTGGAAACTTCTGTATCCTACTTTGACGTGTTCTTAACTAAGAATTTCAAATTTTTTTAGTACTAGTAATTAATAACGGAATTTTTTTACAATAAAATCTTAATTCAGCTTTAGTTGGCAACACTTTCAAAATACTTTGTTTTAATGGGAATAAATACATAGAAAATGAACTTTATTCCCACTAAATATTTTTTCCCCCACTAATACGTATGTCTTATTATTTCATTTTTACATCGTAGATCCCACCTCTCTCTTTTTTCTCTACGAACCCATCACCGCCAATACTCGCTCTCACCAACTACCAATATAGATCAGTGGCCAATTAGACCAAAAGCAAAGGACCTGATTTCATTTTGGCCAAAAGTGTTTTTCATATATTTTCTATATTTAATTTATATACACACATTATAAATTTATTATTATTGAAACTAAATTAATACAAACACTCTTATGCGAATCCCTAATTTCCCGTAAAATTATTTGCAAAAAAAATAATAATTCTATAATGCGATTATTCTCTGATTCGATTTATAGTTGAGAATTTCATACTTTTAGAATTTCATACTAATTTAACGAGATTTGATTGATCCTTTTAGTATGTGAATGAGTATGATCGAGTTTCTTTCATACAATTTCATACATGTTTTTTAGTTAATGGGGTATGATTGAATTTCATACTCTTGTTATAGATATCATAGTCTGAATAATTTCATACTTATTTTTTAGTTGACGGACATGATTGAATTTCATACATGTGTTTTAAAAATTCCATATTTGTTTTTATAATTTTTTTGGAATTTCATAATACGCCATTACAATTCACACAATTTCCTCATTATAATTCACACTTTTAGTTGACGGACATGATTGAATTTCATACATGTGTTTTAAAAATTCCATATTTGTTTCTATAATTTTTTTGGAATTTCATAATACGCCATTACAATTCACACAATTTTCTCATTATAATTCACACGATTTCTAAAATCGAAGCAGTTCGGATTGGTTGGAAAAGCCTCGTATTCATGTTTTGGAATTTGTTATTTTCACGCAAGTCAGTTGAGGACAAAGCCATGCGAAATTTCTCTCGATTGATTGCGAATAAGAACCAACCACAAAATGGTAATCAATCGCAAAATTATATGAAATTTTTGCAAAATCATATAAAATTTTTTGAAATCTTTTGGGATGGCGTCTGTATAACAATTTACAGATGTTTTTTATGAATTTAGATTGTTTGAATTAGGCCTATTTAGGATTCATTACTTACATACAGTGAAGATGTTTTTTTTATGTTTTTTTATGAATTTAGATCGTTTGAATTAGACCTATTTAGGATTCAATACTACATTATGTGTTTAGATTGTTTGAATTAGACCTGTTTAAGATTCAATACTACTAGAATAATACAAAATGGATAAGTATGATATTATTTCAAATTTTCGTAATTAGTTGGGATTCCTACGATTGTAAATTTTGGCGAAAAAAGAATCAATCACAAAATTATGTGTTGTGTTTCGTGTGGTATATATACAACTCCATACTATATGAATACTAAAACCGAAAAATGTTGTCTTTTTGGATGATTAGATTGCTATCATTTGAAATTCCATGATATTGTATTTATTTATTTGATTGCTATCATTTGAAATTCCATGATATTGTATTTATTTATTTGTAATTCATACTTCACTGTTGTATGAAAATATTTTAAAAAAGTAGTATGCAGTATACAACTCCATATTTTGAAATATTCTATAAAATTAGTATGGAATATTTTAGAAAATGCATTTTGAAATATGCAGTATGGAATATTTAACATAAGACAAAAGTATGYAATATTTAACTTATGCAGTATGGATTTTTGAAGTATGAAATATTTAACTCATGCAGTATGAATTTTTGAAGTATGGAATTCTGCATTTCAAAATATGCAGTATGGAATATTTTGAAATATGCAGTATGAAATATTCTATTAAAATCTGGATATGAAATATTTAACTCATGCAGTATGAATTTTTGAAGTATGGAATTCTGCATTTCAAAATATGTAGTATGGAATATTTTGAAATATGCAGTATGAAATATTCTATTAAAATTTGGATTGCGTAGATCCCGTTTCATAAAAAACTTTTATTATGCTGAGCTTTAGGACAGAGTAGTCAATTTAACATAATTTTTATGAGTATATGGTAAATATACAACTTAAATGGGATTACATAAAATTAGTGGATTATATGGCAATTAGTGGTGGTGAGAATGTAGTAAATGGTAATTTCCCCTAATAAAATTAACTTAGCCTTAATGGGTAAAATATTTCAAAGTAATTAAACAGTAAATAGAAGTTTTGATTTGGTGCTAATTAGGAATTTTCCCTATAAATTAAGCCCAGGTTATGAAGAAAAGATAGATCTACAATCCACACAAAAGTTTTACGATTCAATTACCACAAAAGTCTCAGAAAAGGAAAAAAATCCCAGGGCAACATACTTTTAATGGGAATAACGACACTCCGACATTCAACAAGACATGGAAACAAACAGAATAATAAGCACATGACAAATGCAAGCAAGAACAGAATAAGAAACACATATATTCACCATTAAACCTAATACTATGGGCCCTACCCTGTAATTCAAAAGGTTGGACAAGTAGCATATAAGCTTAAATTACCCGAGGATTCAAGGATACACCCAGTTTTTCATGTGTCACTGTTGAAGCAAAAATTAAAATCGGATACTTTACCTCTCGAGGAACTGCCGGAGACTGATGCAGATGGGATTTTTAGAATTGCTCCCCAAAAAGTGCTGGATAAACGCATCACGAACAGGAAAGGAGAGAAAATCGAACAGATTTTAGTGGAATGGGAAAACCCTAATTTAGGGTTAGCTTCTTGGGAAGATACGAAATGAGTTGGCAAAAAGTTCCCAACTTTCGATTCTTGCGGTCAAGGATCAGAAAATCAAGGGGGTATTGTTGTGGCTTCTAAACCTATCAGGATCGGAACGGCTGAGATCGTCGGGGAAAGGGAAGAAAAAGATTGGATTTTGGGAAAAAGTGGGAGTCTTTGTTGTGCGGGCGAAAATGAAGAGGAGAGGGGTAAAGATGGAGCGGGACCGGGTTTGGGTCGATTGAATGCGGAGCGGGCAAAGGGAAGTTGGGCCGAATCATACATTGAGGAATGATGGGCCGTTGTCAAGTGGGCTTATTGGGCAGCTGCCTTTTTAATTATGTTAATGGGTTTATCTTTTATCTAGCTACCTTATGTGTTGAATTTGGTTACCTTATAGGGTGAAATATTTATAGTTCATTAAGCAAGAAATATCATAAGCTCCTACCTACCAATTTCTCTCTATCTCTCCAATTTTCCCTCATTTCTTCTTCAAAAATTGCAGCTCAAATTACAACAAAATCACAACAATTGCTTATAAATTCCTATAACCCAAAAGTTGGTATCTGGAGCCGATCCATCCTTGGCCATGGCTGGTGGTACTAAATAACGAATCAAATGACCACAACAACACTACCACCATCACCAAAGAAGGGAAGGGGATACAAGTCAGGAAAAAACAAGAAAAAGACTCCATAAATAATCAAACAAAAGGCTATTCACATATGAACAAAAGAGTTGAAGGAGTTACCAAAGGGGAGAACTTTTTCCGTCGACAAGGGATTCATTGGGCGATTGATGGGGTTGGTGCCTCTGAACAAACTTGAGAAGTTAGAGGAGAACTTGGCAAGAGAAGAAGACAGAGAGGAGGCAGAGATTAAGGAAAAAGATGAGGAATATAGTCCAGCACCACTGACTTTCGGCTAACGGAGGAGCAGGGAGAGGGAACCATGGGTGTCGGATCCAAGTTGATCCAGACTGCTAAACGCGGGCGATATGCGATAGGATACCCATCGTCATCTGAAGAAGACGACGACGGTGATATACAATTCTTGGGCAGAAGGTCGCGAACCTTATAAACAACAGGCCTAGCGAGATACAGAAGAAGACGAAGATGAAGCACCGCCGACCTCCCGCGCATTAAGAGATATGCAGGAAGCAGTACGAGCCTTACAAAAGCAGGTCGCGGGAGCAGGAAATGAAGAGTCGAAAGGCCATCTGTTCTCATAAAAGATATTGAGAAAGGCGTTACCTCGAGGATAACCGACCCCACCCGTCATGTGTAAAGTTTTGAGAGCGAGGCGGTATTGAGGCAGTATACGGATGTTTTATCATGTAGGGCCTTCCTATCTCTACTTTGAGAGGGATAGCACAGGATTGGTTCCACCAACTGGCACCAGGGAGGATCACCAGCTTCCAGGTCATGAAGTCAGTCTTTTTGAAGCATTTCGCTAGCGCCAAGATACACACGAAAATCGCGCAATCTCTTTTTTCAATGGTAGAGCGACATGAAGAAACTTGAAGAGTTATATAGCCCGATTTACTAGAGCTACTTAGGAAGTGCCCGTGGCCACGGATGAGATGAAGCCGGGAGCGTTACACCAAGGATTGAGGAGAGAGGACTTACGCAACTCATTGGCTAAGAATCTGCACATACATATGAAGAGGTTTTGGATAGGTGTGCAAAGTACATACACGTAGAGGAGACTGAAGAAGAACATAGGTTACTCTTTGGATAAGAGATCACAGAGCCACAAAGAATAGCTCCCAGAAGGTCGGAGCCTTGGAGGGATTCAAGGCGAGCTGCTCGGGCACTCTTAACCACTAGAGCAGATGGCAGAGGGGCAACAATAAGTGGAGGGAGAATATAGAGAGAAGATGACTTCACACCCTTGGCGTTCCCACAAGCGAGGGTGTTCAAAATTATGGAGCATCAAGTACCTGATGATATCAGGTGGCCGGAGGGTTTCACACCAATTCATACTAACCCCAAATGTCAGTTTTTTTGCATGTTTCACAATAATTACGGTCATTCAACTGAGCGATGTAGGCATTTAAGGGAGGGAATTGAAAGGCTAATTAAAGCGAGACACTTGAAAGAGGTAGTGTACAAGGATAAGGTCGCTGAATACGTATTTGAGGTCAGTACTTACTTTTCTTGGTGAGCCAATCTTTTTGGTCGCATCAAAACCAACAATTTCTAACTAACACCTCACAATTACCACCTAAGGCTGAATCTGGAACGGGAAACACATACCAGGAGCGTAAACATGTCGAAACTTCACAACCATCCCTTCGCGGATGTCAAGAAACTCTAATAATTATCGGCACCCATCTCGCATAGAATGTCGTCCTACCTCACTCCGAACCACCACCTACAAGACTTTTCACTGTTTCTTACAACTGCCTCTCTAAATCGTGCAATTGGCGTCCCATGAATGAAATTGTTCCAAAGCACCATGGGATTGGCTATGCAAATAGTAAAAAATAAATTGTCCATAATCAAAAGGAAAATAAATTACGAGCAGTACAAATGCGAATGACAATTTATAAATCATGCAAATGTTATCACTCACTAGCATTGAACGATTAAGGTGCGTCCTCATTATGCGATAACGGAAGCTCTGTTTGGCATTGTTGATGAGAATGTTGTTGGAACCTAATGTAGACACATACCTCTCCATCTCACACCCGTCCGGTTGATAAATACCCACCACAAAAATGTCCCCTTGCACTGGTGTGAAAAACAAGACATATAACAACTCCGCATTATTCTCTTCCACAAACTCCTTGATTTGCACATATTTATGTGTGATCTTCGTATGTTTTGTATCTTGTCTTGTGTGCTTTAGTCAGGTTTTAGTCGTATTTTATCCCCTTTTTCCTTTTTTTTTTTTGCATTTTCGTAGCTTTTATCATCTTTTTAGTAATTTTCATATTTCTCTCTTACTTTTTGTAAATTTTTATGTTATTTTGCTTTTCTTTGTTTTAGGGTAGTCGATCAAGACTAAGAGCATTCACGAGGATCACAACTGACTCGATTTGACGAAAATGCGAGTCAGACTCACGAAGCACAGCCATCGATCGATGCGTCACTGACGCCCAGTCGACGTGCCATCAACGGGGCCATTTTTCAGTATCGGTGGCAGGGCCATTTTGAGCAAAAATGACTATTTTGCCCACACTTCCACCCCTATATATACATACCTTTTTTCTTCAAAATAGGATCTCTTGAAACCCTAGGGAAGATGTCCAAGCTTGTTCTTTTTCCTCTTCATTTTTCTACACTTTCTTCATGCATATTTTCAGCTTTTTAGTTTAAATAAAATATGGATTTTTAAGTATTTCTCGATTATTGATGACAGAAGCGGATCTATTTGGGGGCCTGGGTAGCACAGGACCCCCCAAATTTTTTTATCTTTTACTTTTATATATATATAGTTATTATTATAAAAAATAATACTGTTCCTCATAGTTTAAATTTTAAAAAAAATGTATTAATTTCTACATTAGCTAATTTTGTTATTTATTTTTTAAGCCATAATATTTAATTTTTTAGAATAAGTGATGTGTTTTGTTTGGTGATACTTAACGGAAATTTGAGTTTAGATGTTGTTGATCTTATTTATCATTAAATTTTATAAATTTTAGATTTATTATACCAATGGTATAAAATTATATAATAGCATGAGAGATCAAATATAGTGCATAATCATTTTACTTACATATCTAGAGAAAAAGTTGTTTTTGATTATTAGTATGATGTAATTGTAAGTCGATTTTAAAATATGATAACTCGGCGAGAACAATAGTATTATGTTTTTCTTAAACATTTATTAGATTTTATAATTGTTATTTAATATGATAATTTTTTGAGTATAATTTTAATAAATAAAAATATTATTATGATGGTGCCCCACTAAAAAAGATTTTCTGTATCCGCCTCTGATTGATGAGAACTTAATCTTAATTCCTGTAATCTTGTTTGAACGATGAAACTCACCATTGTTTATTAGTAAGCTTTCTATTTCCTTTCTTTTATTATTCTAATTTTGTGTTTGCTTTCATTATGAGTTTACTTGTTGGGTTTGTGATATTCTTATTTTGGTAGTTAGTTTGTTGCAACTTCTCATGATTTTAGGTGTTTGATTCTCATAAATTCATATGATAATAATTGTTGTTCTTAAAGTTCATTCTCCATTGTTACTTTCTTCCAAACTTCTTATTTAATAATGTTCATGCTTGCTTTGATTTTATATTATGATTGTTGGTTAGAATTCATGGATCTAGTGCTTAGATGAATTTAGAACCATCAGTTGGCATTGTTGGGTGTTTAATTTACAATTTGAGACTGACAACCCCAACTCGCAGATTAAGTGTTCGATCAAACGTCAATTGATCGTGGAGATGAATCTAGAGCCCTAGACCCTGTTTTATTAATCTTTTCAAAGTTCCCGATTTCATTTCTTGTCATTTAAATCAACGTCTTATATATTTGAACTTTAAAACCAAAATTTGATCACATGTTAGCGTAGCTTTTTCCTTGTTTTTTTATTCGTGAATCAAACACGAGAATTGTTTCCGATTAGTCATCCTCGAGAGATTCGACTTGAGTCAAGTTTTTCACTTACAATTGCTCCGTTCTCTTGCGGATGAACTTTTTTATAATAAAAAGTAAGTGCAAAAAGTTCGATTCACTCCTTCCATCAGAGGGTGCACCGAACAACTCCGCGGAGAGTCTCTTGGATGCGCACTCGCCATATGGCTCCTAATGGATTACGTAGAGGTACAAGGGATCATGTCACGAATAGCGTCTGCTACATCCGGTGGAGTCACTTGCGAATAACCAATTATGATCCTCAGTAGAAACAAGGTGCTCCCAAGCTCCCCTGGGGACCCAATAGAGCTCACTACCCCCATTACCCCTATCCATTCCTAGACTACGGGGCTGGTCTTTTTTAATCCTAACCCTAACAAAAACCAACGAGTCGTTAGGGGATGGGATTCATTCACTTGCATTCTTACTAGCACTACAAAAAGCTCTGGTTTTAACGCCCTTACGACTGATGTGCAGCATTTCCTCGGATTCGTAGAGTCGGGTTTCCCGTTTACCAACAACGGAGGAGCCGCCCCCATCAGGCAGCGCAAACTTGCTTTCTTCAAGGAGAGGTTTGCTTTGTCCCTCCTCGAAAGAGGGACGAGCGGAACGGCAAAACCATGAAAAAATGAATGTACCGTGTAATTAGATTTTCAATTCCAAATTTATCACACCAAACTGTAAAATTTAAATTTAATCAGATAAGAAAACATCGTCTAACTGTAAAACAGAGAGGAAAAAAAGTGTGCAATAACAAGGCAACATCACGACCCGCCATTTTCTAACACWTCAATTTAGATTATCAACTTGGTGTAATTTTTAGCAGAAAAATGCAGAAACCGATGTAGATTTTTCAATCCCTTTAAAATAAGAACGCAGTATTTTTTTTACACAAATTAAAAGTAAACTAACTGTAAGCTGCCATAGATGGAGAGTGAGAATCATTTAAAACCCCGTCAAATTTGGAGGCATCTTTTCAGTTTGGTCGATGATGGATTGYGGTTTTATGTAAGTGATGGAGAACTTTCTTCAAGGAGAGGTTTGCTTTGTCCCTCCTCGAAAGAGGGACGAGCGGAACGGCAAAACCATGAAAAATTTTTTTAGTGAGATATTGATTGAATATAATTTTTGTGTGGTTAGATATTAAGTAATTTGGTAATAAAATTTTTAATTGGGCCCACCTTAAATTTTTTGTTTTGTTCAATGCCCAATTTACCCCTCTGAATTTATTTCATTCTTCCCCTGCTCCCCCGATACAATGTCAGTATTTGTGATCCCACCCAGCAGTTCCAGACATTGCAAAATTGCGGGGCGCAATACATGCAGGAACGACTTAGTGCTCTCCCGATACAATGTCAGTAATGGTGATCCCACCCAGCAGTTTCAGACATTGCAAAATTGCGGGGCGCGATACATGCAGGAACGACTTAGTGCTCTCCTGATACAATGTCAGTAATGGTGATCCCACCCAGCAGTTTCAGACATTTCAAAATTGCGGGGCGCGATACATGCAGGAACGGCTCACCGAGCAGTTTCAGACATTGCAAAATTGCGGGGCGCGATACATGCAGGAACGGCTTAGGGCAGAGCAATTTTATAAAACATGGCTTATTACAATAATCAATTTCTCAATTTCATCGACCTAGTCAAGTGGATGGATTTATGCAAACCCTTTCGATTTATCCCTTGTAGCCGTTGTTCGGGAAGACCTACTGCCCTAGACAACTTTTGAACGAAATTCAATCAATCAGATCCAATATCCAAAGCTTGACGTGTTCTCCATCACTTACATAAAACCCCAATCCATCATCGACCAAACTGAAAAGATGCCTCCAAATTTGACGGGGTTTTAAATGATTCTCACTCTCCATCTATGGCAGCTTACAGTTAGTTTACTTTTAATTTGTGTAAAAAAAATATTGCGTTCTTATTTTAAAGGGATTGAAAAAACTACATCGGTTTCTGCATTTTTCTGCTAAAAATTACACCAAGTTGATAATCTAAATTGAAGTGTTAGAAAATGGCGGGTCGTGATGTTGCCTTGTTATTGCACACTTTTTTTCCTCTCTGATTTACAGTTAGACGATGTTTTCTTATCTGATTAAATTTAAATTTTACAGTTTGGTGTGATAAATTTGGAATTGAAAATCTAATTACACGGTACATTCATTTTTTCATGGTTTTGCCGTTCCGCTCGTCCCTCTTTCGAGGAGGGACAAAGCAAACCTCTCCTTGAAGAAAGTTCTCCATCACTTACATAAAACCTCAATCCATCATCGACCAAACTGAAAAGATGCCTCCAAATTTGACGGGGTTTTAAATGATTCTCACTCTCCATCTATGGCAGCTTACAGTTAGTTTACTTTTAATTTGTGTAAAAAAAATACTGCGTTCTTATTTTAAAGGGATTGAAAAATCTACATCGGTTTCTGCATTTTTCTGCTAAAAATTACACCAAGTTGATAATCTAAATTGATGTGTTAGAAAATGGCGGGTCGTGATGTTGCCTTGTTATTGCACACTTTTTTTCCTCTCTGTTTTACAGTTAGACGATGTTTTCTTATCTGATTAAATTTAAATTTTACAGTTTGGTGTGATAAATTTGGAATTGAAAATCTAATTACACGGTACATTCATTTTTTCATGGTTTTGCCGTTCCGCTCGTCCCTCTTTCGAGGAGGGACAAAGCAAACCTCTCCTTGAAGAAAGCAAGTTTGCGCTGCCTGATGGGGGCGGCTCCTCCGTTGTTGGTAAACGGGAAACCCGACTCTACGAATCCGAGGAAATGCTGCACATCAGTCGTAAGGGCGTTAAAACCAGAGCTTTTTGTAGTGCTAGTAAGAATGCAAGTGAATGAATCCCATCCCCTAACGACTCGTTGGTTTTTGTTAGGGTTTAGGATTAAAAAAGACCAGCCCCGTAGTCTAGAGAAT
>BMAC01000122.1:1226238-1248421 GCA_014905375.1 Phtheirospermum japonicum | reverse complement strand
CTACAAGCACAAGAACATACCTTTTACCACCAAGGGCTCTCAACTTCAAGTGGTCCCAAAAGGCCCATATGAAGGAGTTCGAAACAATATGAGGTAGTGAGACTTTGTACTATTAGATGTGGCACCCTAACTTTCTTACCTTTCTGGCATGCCTCGCAAACTGGAATGTTTTTTGTGTTGAGCTTAGGTAGTCCGATCACAGCATCCTTTTTGACCAAACTTTTCATCATCTTGTAACTGACATGTCCGAGCTTTTGATGCCACACCTCGGAATCACTCAATTGAGATAACCTGCAAAAAGCATCACTTTGGATTTGGTAACAATTATCAGAAGTTCTCTTACCAGTGAGAATGCATGGCCCATTCTCCTTGTAGACTTCACACTTTACACGATTGAATTTGACACTAAAGCCTCCGTCGCACAATTGACTTATGCTGATCAAATTTGCAGTAAGTCCTTCTACAAACAACACATTCTTCAGAGTTACGACGCCGGGAACACGGAGAGTTCCTTGGCCAATGATTTGACCATTTGCGCCTCCACCATATTTTACCTTTCCACCTCGAAATCTGACTATGTTGGAAAGTAGTTCTTCTGAGCCTGTCATATGCTTTGAGCATCCACTATCGAAATACCAAGCTCCAGGGACGTGAGATTTCAGGGAGGTATGGATCATATTGCACTTGATGTTATTTTTCTTGACCCACACTTGTTTGAATCTGGTGTTGGTATTGATGTTGGTAGCGCGGTTACCAACATTGGATTCAGCAGTCAGCTTCGACCTTTTAAAATGAGTTTGCTTGCCAACAAGCTTCCAGKAGTATGGTCGTATGTGACCTGGTTCACCACAGTGATGGCACACGTATTGTCTTCTTCTTCTCTTGTGGCGTTTGGTCGACTTCACCTTTTGACTTGAATTTGGCTTTTGAACATACTTGTATCCAATCCCGTGTTTTGAARAATTCGGGATACACGATTCCAGAATCTCATCCACCTTGGCCTTGCCTTTGTTGAGGTTTGTGAGGGTTTCTTGGYCCTCATTCAACTCGGTTTTCACCTTTTCTAACTCAACATCCTTCTTGGTGAGCGACGTTTCCAAGCGAACAATTATGTCAAGCTGATCATCCTTTTCTTTGGTTAGTTTTTCTACTTCCTTTGCAAGATCTTTGGCCTTGAGTACCTGTTTACTCCAACTGACAAACATTTTCTGGTGATCAATACTCAGCTGCTCGTATTCCTCTTGATAGTCAGTGATCTCGGCATTCAGGCACATGATGTTGTCTGCAAGCAAACCAACATGGACATRGTCGTCCCATACAACATGGGTAAATAAGGATGGA
Organism: Phtheirospermum japonicum; assembly: GCA_014905375.1. Classification (NCBI taxonomy): domain Eukaryota; kingdom Viridiplantae; phylum Streptophyta; class Magnoliopsida; order Lamiales; family Orobanchaceae; genus Phtheirospermum; species Phtheirospermum japonicum. The sequence goes on along the minus strand of BMAC01000122.1, from coordinate 1,247,080 downwards.
TCAGGTTCAGTTGACTCACAATAATTAACATCCTCTGTAGCAACTCTTCTTCCTCGAAGTATCCATAGTACCTAAATAAGGATCAGTACTTAAAAGATTAATTAACCCGCTCTGATACCAATTGTAAAATTAGAAGGTCTATGGATATAAGAATAATTCTCAGATTTCACGATGTTGTTAATCAATGTTARCAACATCAGATTATCAACATCGATTAGAACAGAATATAAAAGTGCAGCGGAAAATAAAAATAGAACACGATTAAACAAAATCAGTTCACAAGTAAATACTTGTGAACTTGGGTGTACAAACCCGTAAACTATATTACTTTCGATTCACGTTCAATACACAATAATAAAGTAATATATGAAAACTAAATATCAAGAAACTTGATACTAAATACTTGTTGCCGGAATGGCAAGATCTTCTCCGTTGGTCACGCAACTTCAAAGATCTTGTTTATCACGATCGTTGGCTCCAAGTAGTACGTCGTGTTCTTCCTTCCTTGCTTTGCCGTGCGTCGTGCGTCTCGGTCTCTTTCTTCCTTCCAAAAATCCCGTCGATAAAAAGTGTCCTTCTCGAAAGATTGTGAATGTAAGAATATTGAAGGTCTCTTCTTCTTCTTGGCTTTGTCTTATCTTAAATAGAAGAGTCCTAAAGTCCTAAACTTGGTAAATACCTAAAAACAAATCCTAATCACAATCTAGAAATAATTAAAGTCTTGTACATAAACTAGGAAACACAATATATTCCTAAATCTAGTTTCCTAACTTATTTTGTGCCCAAGAAAGGCAAATGCTAAAATAAGGAATTATTCCCAAGAATAAATTCCTCAACAGTTTTCTTGTCTTGTATAATCATTACATGGTATATTATTGTTTATCGATTCACATGTGACATTTGATGTCGACTATATAGCCTTCGGGCGACCACATAGCCTCCGGGTGACTATATAGCATTCGGGCAACAGGGTGCGTACTCCGTGGCTGAATCTACGTAAAAACATTCATGACGTTTTATTTTATTCGTTAATATAATTTTCGTATCGTGATTGTATGAGCCACATGTTTTCCACTGGGCTCGTTGATCATCCAAAAATATTTAACATTTCAGATTGACGGAGCGAGATAGCATATGGCGGGGTGATTGAAAATTTAATAAATATTTAATTCTGCGTCAGTTAATAAATTTTCTCGTTTTCACAAAAGACTTGTTCTCCTGAACATGTTTTTTATTTTTGATTGTGGGATAATTTGGAACTCTTACCTTCTTTTGTTTCATATGTTGATTTGTTGTTTTATTTTTTGTTATTATAGCTTTCGACGGCCTGTCATGCTTCATTAAGTTGCAAAACTCTGGACCAAAGCAGTAGCTTACTGTTTATTTTGAAGCATTTATGCATGGATGTTCTCATGTGATATTATGCAGCTTGCCAAATTCCAAGTGTTAATTTTAGGATTTTAAATAAAGATCTGCATGTGTACCTTTGAATTTGTGTACGTGAATTGAGTAGGACATCAGATCTTGTGATTATTATTTCTTAATAAAGCCCTTTATAAAAATGAATGGTTCGGTAAGGTGTTAGTTACTTTAAAATATCTCTTAAGTGTCTGTGTGGGTTGTTCTTACATTTATTAAGACCAAAATAGATTTAAAATTTGCTATGATAATTTTACTCTTACTTCAATATCATAGTTATTAAATAACCAATTTCTTTTGGATCCAAACATACCCATTGTTATAATCCATGTCTAAAGATTGTAGTTATTTTTTTTTAAATATTTGCCTTAGTGGTCTTTATAAAATTCGTAGGCCGTTACAAATCGAACTGTTGAACCCTAAATAGGATGTGTAGGTGTTACCCTTTGAACCTTGCCTTATGAAAGTATATTTACTTTATTGGTTGACCAATAAACGTGATGTCTTTAAACTGCCTTGACGTTTGTATAAATGATGTTATAACCCACACAATATTTACCAAACATATTTCAGTTCTCGTAGTTATGTTCATTTATGGCTCTTAATATACGCCTAGTCCTATAGGAGGTTTTAAGAATCGAGCCTTACACAATTATCTTCAAAACGGACTCACTCCCCCTCACATGGGTGATTCTTTATTAGGAGTAAATTACACTTATCTGCTCGACTTTTCAACATAAGAATCATTAAAAGCCAAATGCTTACCCTCCCTCCACAAATATCATTATTTACATAATGGGCAATAATAACTTCCCGCAAAGTGATGTTACGAGCCTTTATACAATTAGGTTTTCCATTTCAACCTAGATCTTGAGATCTCCAATCAACTAGGTTAAGTTTATGTTGTATATCAACTCATTTTTCATAGGCTCAAGTCACATTTCTCTTTATGACTTCACAACTAACTCTTAATGTATAGGTACGTTAAGTTATTATTTGATTTCATGTAGTCAACAATAATAATATCAGTAGAGAGCAATTTTCTAAATGTGACCAATGGCCTCTTATTGCTTACAATCTTCTGTTGTAAGTATAACCTCACAATCATTTATTTTTTTAATTTTATTGGGTGTAAGTATTGTAACTTTAACAAGACACTCCCTACGTTTCCACTATATAACGAAATAACACCATAAGTTAATTTAAATAAGGTTGTTCACTATTTTTCAATAGTTTCAATACAAGTCTCACACTTGTCTTCATGGAATGTGTTGGAAAATATAACGAGCACAAACTGGGAATTTATGTAATTCACAAAACTGGAAAAAAGAACGGAAAATAAAATAATATAGTTGAGTCGAGAAAATCTCTTTCCGCAAGACGAAATTGCCCCGGTAGTGCTCTTCGGTTTAGGAAATTTGTTCCCAAATATAAAACGACTAACGTCTCTGGTATAACATCACCGTTAATACCAGAGCTCCGGCGAACTGGAAGAAATTGGACTGAACTTCGATAAAGAAAATGCAGAATGATATGAGTGCAGAATGCTGAGAGTTCTTTTGTTTTCAGGTGATTTTTCGTGTGTAGAAATGCAAGGACTTCTCACCCTTTTATAGGGGTTCATCAGCAGCCAGTTTAATGACGTCCTTAAAGACATTCAAACGTACCTGGCACCTGACAGCATAAATCTGGACAGGTACAGCCTATACATGCAAAAGGCAGCCAATAGAATGGTCAAAGTAACGTCCATACATTAAGTTGCATGACATTTGACCTGAACGGTCAGGAGTTTCAGGAGCCAAAAATGCACGTGGCTAAAAGGTTAGCCAGGGTTGAACCGGACCACCCCCACGGACCATCCCAATCGGACCAATTGCCCAAGTCCCAAGTCCCAGGACCCAGGTCTGGGCTCGGGCTCGGGCTCAGCTTCGCCGAAGGCGGACGGACGAACCCAAGTCCAAGAGCCTGCGTGAGCTTTGCATGAGTTTTGTTCACACAAAGTCCACAACACCCACTGGCCCACTTGATGTCCACTAATAAAATGTAATCATTTTTAAACTCCCTTCCACATTGATTAACATTCAATGTGGGTTAAACGATAAAGCACTTAAGCAACCATTCAACTTCAAAACATTATTTCTCACTCACCAATAATTGAATTTGAGAAATTCAAAATGATACAATTATCTACACGACACATAAATCGAGCCTATACAATTTGTTAACACGAATTATTGCTGTACCATTAAATTGATTAAATACAATTTATAGAAATCCCCCACATGAGTGAGAATATCCAAAAACAAAACAATGTATGCAAATACGTAGCTTAGTCCTTAAGAGACAATAGAGAATAGGGATAGGTGTCTTGTGGCCTTGAACCCTCCTTAGTTAATACTACCGAGCATACCGATGGATTAGTGAACATAATTTTTGAACTATTCCCCTTTATGTATACTAGACAATAGTACCAATCCACTAAGGTTTCAAAATTCTTCCGTTCTCAAATTGTGTCCGTTTCTGGCCATGGACTACTTCTTTGGATTTATAAGCATTCAGTAGAAGAGGCCCTCACTTCTCGCTTACATAGGTGATTCTTAAACGAGTATTATGTCGTACTCCAGTCAAAGACCTGCACAAGAATCATTAAAAATTAGAGATTTATCCTCACCACATGACAGATTAAAAACTCTACTTTTGTCATTAAGGAATAGGGTCGTAGAGTTTTACTTACCCAAACTTTTATAGTTTAGTTTTCCCATTGAACTAATTTTGTGGGATCTCCACTCATCATGGTTGGGTTTCCACTACAATCATCTTTAAGATGTGGATTTCACTCCCATTCCTTCAAGCAACTTATACATCTGATCTCGAGCTATGTTTTTAGTGAATGGATCCCTAGATTATCTATCGACCTTACGTAGTCAACTGAGATAATCCCACTCGATAACAAATGTCTTACGGTATTATGTCTCCAATGAATATGTCGAGACTTAACCTTTATACAAACCACTTATTGCCCTTCCAATAGCAGCTTAACTATCGCAGTGAAGCATAACCGGCAGCACGGGTTTCTCCCAACATGGAATATCTTCCAAAAAGTTACGAAGCCATTATGCTTCTTCACCTGCTTTGTCTAAAGTGATAAACTCATATTCCATGGTGGATCGGGCTATACATGTATGTTTAGTGGATCTCTAAGAAACAGCTCCTCCCCCTATTACAAACACATATCCACTTGTTGACAGAGAGTCCTTTGAGTCGGATATCCAGTTTGCATCACAGTAACCTTCAAGTACCCTGGGGTATCTACCATAATGTAGCCCAAAGTTCAGAGTATACTTTAAGTATCTCGAAACTCTCACAAGCATTTTTCAGTGTACTCCACTTGGATTGCTTGTATATCGACTCAGTTTGTTTACATAGCAAGCTAGATCAGGTCTTGTACAGTTAGAGATGTACATCAGACATCCAATGATCCTAGCATAGTCCTTTTGAGCAACAGGGTCACCTCTGTTCTTACTTAAGTGAACGTCGAGTTCCATAGGTGTCTTTGCTGGAAGATTATCGTGTGCATTGAATTTCTTGATCACTTTCTCAATGTAATGAGATTGTGATAAGACAATTCCATCTGGAGTTCTTATGATTCTTATGCCAAGAATTGTGCCAGCAACTCCCAGATCCTTCATGTCAAAATTCCTTTTTAGCATGAGTTTCGTCTCGTTAATCACTTGTAGGTTGCTACCCATGATTAACATATCATCTACATAAAGATATACTATAACAAATATGTCATTAGTATTCTTAATGTAGACACACTCGTGGCACTCGTTTATTTTGAACCCATTTGACATCATCACTTCGTCAAATTTCAAGTGCCATTGTAAAGGTGCTTATTTCAAGCCATATAAAGACTTAACCAGTTTGCACACCTCTTTCTTTCTTGTCCAGGTTTTACAAAACCCTCAGATTGTTCCATATAGATTTCCTCTTCTAAATAGCCATTTAGAAAAGTTGTTTTAACATCCATTTGGTGAATTTCAAGACTGTGCAAAGCAGCAATCGCTAGAAGCACCCGGATAGAGGTAATTCTCGTCACAGGAGAGTATGTATCAAAGAAATCATGTCCCTCCTTCTGGAGAAATCCTTTCACAACCAGACAAGTTTTATACTTATCGATTGATCCATCAGCTCTGAACTTTCATTTCAAAATCCATCTACTCCCTATAGGTTTACAACCTTCAAGTAAATCAGTCAGAATCCATGTATGGTTCTGCATGATCGAATCGATCTCGCTCTGTAGAGCTTCCTTCCAAAATGAACTATCAGTCCGTGAGAAAGCTTCTTTCAATGAATTTGGTTCTTCATCCATTAGAGAAAAACCACATAGTCGGGACCGAAATCCTTAGCAACTTTAGATCGAGTGCTCTGTCTAGGAGTTAGAGCTTCAAGTTCTGAACCAGGTCGTTTACGAGACTTAGGTTCAACCCCCACAAGTTCTTGACTTGTAGTTCCTTCAGCATTACCAGTGTTTGGACTGGAAGCAACTTTATCCTTACAAGGATAAATATCTTCAAAGAATATCGCATTCCTTGACTCAATGGTAGTTCCGACATTCATGTCCGAAATATCTGACCTATGAATGATAAATCGATAGGCGCTACTATTTAGTGCATAACCAATAAAAATACAATCAACCGTTTTAGATCCGATTGTCACTTGCTTCGGTAGAGACACTTCTACCTTCGCTAAACACCCCCACACTTTGAGGTATTTATAATAAGGTTTCCTTCCTTTCCACATCTCATAGGGAGTTTTGTCCCTACCTTTAAGTAGAATTTTATTGAGGATATAGTTTGCCGTTAAAACAACTTCCCCCGACATGTTCTGAGCTAACCTAGAACTAATCAACAACGCATTCATTACCTCTTTCAAAGTACGATTCTCTCTTTCTGCAACGCCGTTCGATTTAGGTGCATACGAAGTTATAGTTTGATGAATTATGCCACTTTCGTTGCATAACTCCTCAAACGGAGCTACGTATTCCCCTCCTCTATCACTTAGAATAGATTTGATTTTGCAGTTAAGTTGATTTTCGGCTTCACTCTTGAATTTCTTAAAAGCTTCAATAGCCTCATCTTTACCTCTCAAAAGATAAAGGTAACAATACCTTGTGCATTCGTCAATAAAAGTAATAAAATACTTTTTTGCCACATCTTGTTTGCCACAAACCTCAAATCACATACATCCGTGTGAATTAATTATAGAGGTGTCGTGCTCCTTTCTACCGACTTAAAAGGTAACTTTGTTATTTTTGCTTCTACACAAATTTCACACTTACTTTTATTAACAAATTCATTTACTTTAAGCAAATTGAGATTTGACAATCGTTTTATTGCATTTAGATTAACATGGCCTAATCTACAATGCCATAAACTGGAGCACTCAGTCAAGTAAGAGGAATCAGAAGCAATTTTATTAATGATAGGTTTTGGGGGTATAGCCATTACATTGAGTTTGAACAGTCCATCTGTAAGATAACCCTTACCCAGAGGTGTTCCAAACTTAGACAAAACAAATTTATTATTCTCAAATACAAGCTTAAAACCACGACTAACTAGTATTGAACCAGATACTAAATTCTTCCGGATGTCCGGAACACGCAACACCTCACTCGGAGTGATCTCCTTGCCGGAGGTCATTTTGAGGACAACCGAACTAACGCCTGCAACTTGAGAAGAAGATTGGTTCCCCATGTTCAACTTCCTTCCCTCACAGGGATGGTATTTAGAGAACAATCTCCGGTCTGCACACACATGAGCGGTTGCAGCAGTGTCGATGAACCATTGACCACGGTTCTCAACCAAATTGGCTTTCTCAGTGATAACCGCAATAAGATCATTACTAGTTAGCTCTTTCTAGGCTAAGTGGGCACTCGGCTTGGTCTTATTTTTCTTTGGCTTGCGACAGTCCTTAGACCTGTGTCCAGGTTTGCCACAATTGTAGCAGTCGCCGCTGAACTTCTGAGAAGGAGCTTTTGGCTTTGCGTTGCCAGGACGCGGCCTCTTCTTTGAGTTGTCTCCTCGTTCAAGTAGGTTCACCAGAGGTTCATCCGAACTTTTTGAATTCTTGTACTGAACTCGAACTTTGGACTCAATCCGTACCTTTCGGATAAAATCTTCAAGAGACATCGCCTTTCGCTTGTGCTTGAGATATGTCTTCAAGTCTTTCCAGTTTGGAGGAAGCTTATCAATCATGGCAGAAGCCGTGAAAGCGTCAGGAAGTACCATCCCCTCGGCGTGGACTCCATTCACCATCATTTGGAAATTTTGAACTTGTTCCATTAACCGGGCGAGAATCAACCATCTTGTAGTCCATGAAATTTGTGACTACAAATTTCCTAGTTCCAGCCTCGTCGGAGCTGTAATTTTTCTCGAGTGCCTCCCAAATTTTCCTGGAGGTCTTTACGTCCGAGTACACGTTACTCAAACTATCTTCTAAGCTACTAAGGAGAAAGCCTTTGCATAGATAGTCGTCCTTGTGCCAGTTATCGTAGGCGGCACGATCATTGAAGTTGGTCTCGGACTCGTCCGAAGTGGGTGGTTCGTCTTCCTTCACGAAGTTAGCGAAGCCAAGCATCGTAAGGTAGAACAACATCTTTTGTTGCCACCTCTTGAAGCCGTCACCATTGAATTTTATAGGCTTCTCCGCGGAGGGCATAATCCGTGAGGAGTGCACGGAGCGGTCATAGTAGGAACAAATGTCCCCATCATACCCGTTGAATGGGTAACAGAAGAGTACGTCGGTGGAGCCGTTGCGAACATGCTTAGAACTGAAGTTCCCATCATCCCAGTAGGATGGATCACAGTCGGGGTTGACACATTTTGGACCGAAGTCTCCATCCCATGAGGGAATGATCCAGAAAACATACTTGGAACCGAAGTTCCCGTCATCTCAGTAGGATGGTTCACAGCCGAAGCTGACACAGTTTGGACCGAAGTCCCCATCCCATAAGGGAACGATCCAGCAGCCGAAGCTGTGCCAGAGTTCGGGTTATTTGCCGAGATGCGCCTCGACAGTGTCTCCAGGAGGGTGTCGAAGGTTCCTTGATTGAGGAGGAAATAAGCATGACTCATGTTCATATTTGGCGTAGAGGCGCCAATCGTCGTGGTGTTCGTTACTGCAGGGGCAGTGGTCGTCGTCGAAATAGTGGAGGTAAAGGCAGGAGCGATCGAACTGATTGAAGTGTTGGAGGTCGACATTCTTTTCCAGTAGAGATATAAAATAGTAAATTACAAAATATAAACAAATAATTTCGTCTTGTGATTGTTGGAAAATACAACGAGCACAAACTGGGAATTCATGTAATTCACAAAATTGGAAAAAAGAACGGAAAATAAAATAATATAGTCGATTCGAGAAAATCACTTTCCGCAAGACGAAATTGCCCCGGTAGTGCTCTTCGGTTTAGGCAATTCGTCCCAAAAGATAAAACGACTAGCGTCTCTGGTATAACGGTACCGTTAAGACTAGAGCTCCGGCGAACTGGAAGAAATTGGAATGAACTTCGATAAAGAAAATGCAGAATGATGTGAGTGCAAAATGTTGAGAGTTCTTTTTTTCAGATGATTTCTCATGTGTAGAAATGCAGGGACTTCTCACCCTTTTATAGGGGTTCCAGCAGCAGCCATCTTAATGACGTCCTTAAAGGCATCATTAAGACGTTCAAACGTACCTGGCACCTGACAGCATGAACCTGGATAGGTACAGTTTGACCTGAACGGTAAGGAGTTTCAGGAGCCAAAAACGCATGTGGCTAAAAGGTTAGTCAGGGTTGAACCGAACCACCCCCACGGACCATCCCAATCGGACCAATTACCCAAGACCCAAGTCCCAAGCCCAGGTCCAAGGTCTAAGGTCCGAGTCCGGGCTCGGGCTCGGGCTCAGATCCGCTCGGCTCCGCCATCAGCTTCGCTGAAGGTGGACGGGCGAACCCAAGTCCAAGAGACCGCGTGAGCTTTGTTCACACAAAGTCCACAACACCCACTGGCCCACTTGATGTCCACTAATGAAATGTAATCATTTTTAAACTCCCTTCCATATTAATTAACATTCAATGTGAGATAAACGATAAAGCACTTAAGCAACCATTCAACCTCAATGCATTATTTCTCACTCACCAATAATTGGATTTGAGAAATTCAAAATACTACAATTATCTACACGACACGTAGATCGAGCCTATACAATTCGTTAATATGAATTTTCGCTGTACCATTAAATTGATTAAATACAATTTACAACATAATGTTGATATACAATTCAAGTTAATTAATCTCCATGTATTATTAAATTAACAAGTCTCGTAAGTTAATCAAATAATTTATCGACTTGTTACAAAAAGTTTAATGGTCAAACTCTTTCGTTTTAAAATTTAACTACAACAGCATACTCATGACATAATTTTTAAACAATAAACTAGCATCTCGTATGCATATCTTTCATCATTTAACTTACATGGTCATTAGTCAATAACCATATTTAGTTTCAAAGTGATCAATTAGAATATCATCTTCCAATTGCGCTATTTGAAATCATTGATCTTTTCCAACCAAGCACATAAGCTAAATAATTATGATTTTTCGCATCTAGCTCTTTGAGCTTTATATGAATTTAGAAAACTCATACTCTTGTGAGATCATTTATCTCATATTAAATATCTTATTATTCACTAAATTTGACCAAAAAGGCCACGCTCTCCGTCGAAAATTGGAGTGATTTGAGGAGTCTCAAAGTTAAATTTCAAGACCTCATTCATAAAGTAGATCAAAGTTTTATTCCACGTTTACATTTTACAGATTTTACTCAAACACTTGACTCAAAATTCATAAACTTATTGAATTATTTCAGCCCAAAAATCAAGCTTTAATTAATTTCAGTCAATTTTTAGGGGCCTCTTGTTGAGCGGTTCGGAGGAACTTATAGCTTGTTCATCCCAAATCAACTCATTTATACCACTTGGTTAAACTTTTTAATCACCTCCTGATAGCTCATTAGGCCTAAAAAGGCCCGTTTCTTGAAAAGTTATAATTCATAGTTTTTTTTTTTAATCAGTTGATTGTTGGTTGGAGATTGGAGATTTTTTTTACCATTTTTTCTTCTATTTTTGTATAATAACATATTATTTTGTATTCTACATAAATATTATTTCTCGACATAATGAGATATTTATTTATCAAGGTGGTATCATTGTTTATATTTTTTTTACGAAATCTTTATTTATTATTCTAAATTTACAAAGTATTATTTTTCATATACTCACATATTATTTTATAGTTGTACATAAATATTATTTTTATACATAAGTTTTTTTTATTAGTATCGATATAATTATTTTTGTATCGTTATTTTTCTCCTTAATTTAAAATATTTTGTAGGAAGTCTTTATTTATTATTCTAAATTTATTTATTATTCTAGATTTATTTATAATTATTTTTATATTTTTCTTAATTTCATGTGTATTTTTTTATATTTCTCAATTATGTCTAAATTGGTAAATTAACATTCAATTAGCTAATTTATTAATGCGTATTTTACAATAAGCTACCAGCTATCAACCACCAGATACAATTTATCGCAATGGATTAGTTAACATGTTGGTTAGCCGTATTATGAAACACAAAAAAGAATCATTGGCTTATCAAATTATCTATCGAGCCATGAAAAAAAATCAACAAAAGACATAAACAAATCCACTATCTGTTTTAAGTCAAGCAATACGTGGAGTAACACCCGATATAGCAGTAAAGGCAAAACGTGTAGGTGGATCGACTTATCAAGTTCCCATTGAAATAGGATACACACAAGGAAAAGAACTTGCCATCAGTTGGTTATTAACGTCATCCTGAAAATGTCCGGGTCAAAATATGGCTTTCAAATTAAGTTCTGAATTAGTGGATGTTGCCAAAGGGAGTGTCGATGCCATGCGCAAAAGGAAGAGACTCATAAAATGGTAGAGACAAATAGAGCTTTTGCAAATTTTCATTCTTATCAATTACCAGATATCAGCTTCTAAAATCAGTTCAATTAAGCGGACCCTTAAATTGTTAGGCACAGACAATTATTTCATATTATGTCCATCAGGATTTGACCCAAATAAAAGCTCTGATAATTATCTCATATTATACCCAACAGGATTTGACCCAAATAAAAGCTCAATGGCTTTTGTCATTCTTCCATTAAATTGATTTGTCCGCCTTTAATAACAAATCAACACAACATCGAAATCCATCAGTTCAACTACTATGCTTGATCTCGTGTTCGACTGGCCGCAGCCTTCACCACATGCAGTGTTACCAACACACCAATGACCGACTGGAAGAGACATTCGATTCATCCAGCCGCGGATAAAATCCAACACCGCCCCGTGAGCAGTTTGCCCCGCACGAATCGAAATGTCTGCCACCTCACCGACACTACTGGCGGTCATCAATCCAGCCGCAACAATGTGGGTTATCCTTCATTTAGAGGTACTATGGTGGTGTTACAAGGTTTTGAAATGAAGATCCAATTTCTTCAATTTGAGTTTTATTAGATCCCTTTTTTAGGAATAGTCGAATTTAATTCTTGATGATACAACCCCATTCACCATCAATCATTGGCCCATTTAGCACAAACCACGTTGGTTAGCCCACAACTTTTCCAGTGCGGACAACAAATTAGTCGTCATGGGCGCCTCTTCCGCGACCCCCTGTTGTGCTTGACCAGGTCATATATCATAAACCGAATTATACAGTTTCACAATATTCGATTTCAGTGATGTCAACTCTCAATAGATGGTTTGTGTTTTAGAAAATGTTGATCCCTTTTTTTTTTTCCGATTTCATAAACATAAATTAATGGTACAAATTCCACAATTTATCTGGAAGCATGAAATGTCGACAAAATCAAACTTACACTCGCACATTATGCAAATAATGAATATCACCGAATATTCAATCTAAAAATCAAAATCCGATTTATTTAGCCATCAAGGCTCAAGTAATTATATTAGTAGGTAACAAAAATTTGTTCTAAGTTTGTAAGAAAAATATCAACAAAGTAATTGAATATGAATATCTCCTGATACAAACTCGTCGATCTTTTTTTATATTCAAAGCACCAATCAAAATCAAAACGCACATATAAAACCCAAATTATGTGTTCAACATGTTTTTCTTAAAATATATTTGTCCCCTATTCTGAATGTTTGTTTCCCAGGATAAGACACGTAAACTGAATCACCTCTCGTCTCCTGCGAACTGATAATCATGTTCGAATATTATCACAAAAAATGCAAGAGACCGATGAACTTTTGATCAATATGCAAAGTTTATTCTAACATATGCCACATGTGGAGTTGTAGGTTCATTCGTTAATTGTTGATTTTTAGCCTCTATTTATAGGCTAAAGCAAGATCTTTCATTCTTGTAAATTAAAACACCGTTCAATTTAGAAATGAATGGGATGTTACACCACTGCCATTAGTAGTGGATGTTACAACATTAACACCATCACTGTTGTGGATGTTACAAGTCTTAATTTCATAGTTTAATCCAAACACCATTTTGGATAAAAGGTCCAAGAAAATTAATATTTTCTTCATAATCTTTCAATAATTATTTCTTATAACATGGTAGTCACAATACACATCTGCAATAATTATGCTGTCAAGCATTACACAATCATGATAGAATTATCACATTCGGATAATAAGATTACCACAAGCAACAAGACATTGAACTTGTTTTCATGATAAGCATGCACATTTGTGGCAATCACTTTCAAATATTATCAAGTAGTGATGAAATTACCAAAACTACCGATTAGATTACTATAATTAATATCACATCACAGCTGACGTTTAAAATAGAAAAAAGACCTAACGCATCTATTAGCATCACCCTCTCGCTATAAATTATTGGACCCCGAGAAAATGAAGAAAAATAAATAATAATGTCATTAGTCACATATCAAATATATGTTCACTCTCGGTACGTCAAACCGACCACTTTACAGGCTTCGAAACCTTTTTATGTTGATTTTATAATAACCATGTCACTTATTTGCAACAAGACCCTTTTCGGAGTTGATCTCTACTATTAAATTTTATATCTGGGGGTTCAAAAGTTTTGGATGATTTGTTTTCCACAATATTTTATATAATTAGGGTTCGTATTTATGTTAAAGTTTTGATATTTGTATCCTCACAACTTCTCTTCATCTTTACTCAATGTTACCAACCAATTTCTCTTCATACTGTTTCTTCAATTTTATTATTTTCTTCATCTGGTGCTCACCTTCTCGCAAGGATTTGAAGATGAACGGTGAAAAAGAGAGGAGAAGAATGACGATGAGAGAGAGAGGAGAATTTTTATAACTGAAAAAAAAAAAAAAAAAAGATATGTGTATTTTGCCCCATTACTAAAAGAATATATAATGGGCAAAAAAAAAGATAAAAGATAAAGTAGACATACTTGCCCATCATATTTTATTTATCGGTCATTCTCCCCTCGATCCCGTTCCCAATTATTTGTTACTTTAGAAAGTTTGACACATGTTAAGGAAAGGATGTATTTACCCTTATTTAAAATATTGTTATCATTGTCTTTTTTAATAAAGTTCCATAAGAATATAAATTCTCATATGTAGTTGTGTGTATTTATAACTTAACCTAGTGAATCATTTAACATTTTTTACCTACTAACTATTTAATTTAAGAAGACTAAATATGGGCGAGTTGGGATGAAAATGAAATAACTATATCCCGAATCCCTAAAATGACAAATAATTTGGAATGGAATAAGTAGTGTTTTGTACATATTTGTATGCATTTTTTATGTATTTTTGTCATATTTTGTATAAATTTTATTGTATTAACTTTGTCGTAATTTTGTATCATGTGAAGCCTTCTTAAATTCCAAGTTCTATATAATACAGGCTACTGTGAAACTTCGGTGATCTATGATCTTTTGAGGTAGTTTGTGTTAAAAAAAAACCGTGCTATACTCTTCCGTTAAGCTCACAGTTTTGTATGTGTTATACTTACTCTTATTTGACATCATATCCTTAATGAATTTTGACTAGCTCAGTGTATCTTTCATTGCACGTACCAAATTAATATTGATGTTTACTTTCTTAAGCATTTAAAAACAAAACAAAACATTTTTATCATTTAATTCTTTTTTGTTCTGAAGTCGGGGATAGGGGATATTAATTAAGATATCATAGTTAGGAGTTGATTTTTGCTTCTCATCCCTTTTTTCATTGCTATGGGAGCTTATTTGACTTTGATTTATTCAGATATCTCATCATCCTCCTCTTCCCTGTTCCCCGATTCTCTAACATCTTCATTCTTCTCCTTGTGCATCTCCGGGCCTTCATAATTTGTTTCACTTCTCAAAGCAATGGCTTCTCATGTCGAAGGAGACACTTTCTCTTTACGATTGAATGTTTGTAATGTTATATTGCATACCGCTGTCCCACATTCTCGAGGGTTTTCCTCAACTATGCCATTGGATGGTTCACACTGGAGGTATGGTTCTTGAATTTTCTTAAATTGAATGAAAACGGCCTCTTATACCTTCCATCCATTAATGGAGAATATTTTCCATGGTAGGGTTGGTTTCCATTGTTTGTTTAGAATTTTCAGTTCTATTCGATGACCATTGATAGTCTGATAAAGTTAACTCCTCAGTTAGGTTCAAAGCATCTTGATTTCACTTATTCAATAGTGAACCTCCAGTGGTTGGGTCGATATAAGCTCATGTTTGATCTAATAATCCACTATAAAGGATATTAACGTGTTGATCTAAATGAACTAATATATCTCTCCGACTCATTATAATGAAATGGTCCTAAAGTTCATGCAATTGCTCCGTAGTTCTTGTTTGAAACTGCATGAATTGCACCGCTCTTTGCCGAGCCTCCCTTGGATTATTAAATATCCTTAGAAACATTGTTTGGACTTCTCCAAAGATTATGGCACTTATGTCATCGACCGACTTCAACGAGTATGTTGCTTGCCCTTTTAATGAAAAATGAAACAACTGCACGTACAAGACATATGAGGAAACATTTCATATTTTCCAAACATGATAATTGGTCAATAATTGCTCCTTATGCTCTTAACTTCACATTATCTTAACTTCAAACTTCAAACTTCTAACCATTTGAACCCATCACCCCCAATATTATTTTGTTCCACCATTTGAACCCACATTAGCTTAACTCCAAACTTCTTGGCTTCCACTGAATTGTCTGTCATTCCTCCATACATAGCTTTGCTTTGAAATCTATACCCATCGGTGTTGTTTCCATGATCACTACACACACGTAACAGTAATACTAAAATGAAGTAACAAAATAAAAGTAAAATGCCTAGATCAAGACCTCGCTATTCATCGTGATATTGATAAAAACAAATTAGTCCCCGACAACGATGCCAAAAACTTGTTCGCCCTTAATCTTACCACCTCGAGTATATGAGGTCCAATCGTAGTGAGAAAGGTTGTATTATACGAATACTAATATACTAAGTAGCACAATTATATCAGTGTAATTTTATCTAAACGATAGTAACAAATCATGTTTGAAGATTTAAATTGATTTTAGAAAGATAATCTAAGAGCGATTCCTATACATTGGTGTCGATCGATAACCCTCACATAAATAATAAATGCTTCTCATGTCATTATTTTATAAAACAGTTGCTCATTTCATCTATTTTATATCTCGAGTTTCCTAAAACATATTATTTTATAAAATAGTTGCTCTTAAGCCTTAATCACACAGTTTAGCTCCCAAAAGATCGATAAGACTTCCATGCTCATAAACCTCTGTATACCTCCTGGTATGTGCATTGCTAAATTTCAAACATTCATAGGCCTAACATGGTCTAGCAAGATAATCAAGGAAAACATGTATAAATATTTGCAGCTATTTGAATATACGATATTTCACAGGATATTCGAATAAAACGTGATCCCTAACCATAAAGACTATAAAGTATCAATTAATATATTATTAATAAAGAGTTGTCACAAATCTCAGCCAAGTCTAGAAACCAAAAAGTGTCGAGCTAGACATAGCTAACACAAAATAAAAGAATTAAACATAACATTATGCTTGGAAAAAACACTAGACATAAAGATAAAACTGCCACAAACCCAGTGATTCATTTTGGATTCTTGTCGTGGAGATGTTAGAGTAGTGTTTTGGACTTCTCTTATTGTCTACCTCTCGCCCTTCCATAATATGATATATTTCGTAGATGAATGAATGGCTTTTTGTAAGTACGAATTCCAGCATCGCGTTCTTCCTTTAGCACCCAACTTGCAAGTCCGGTGGCAGTACAATGTCATACCCAAGTTATGTAGACAACATATAATTCGGGGTGTGCCTTCTACTTGCTGTTTGACACTTAAAATGGTTGCATATAGGTGGATGTACAGTATACTATACTGTGGGGGGGCTATGGCTCCCGCATAAATTTTTGAAAACTCTACTATTATATACATATATTTTTTTATTTAAGAAATATATAATAATTGACCTCCTCAAAAATCCGAGTAGAGCAATTGATCAAATGACAAACTTACCTTTATATTTTCTAATTGACCCTAGTTCGAACCCTTGCATCCCCTTCTTTTTCTTTTTAACTTCCCCCAATTAACTATCCCTAAACACACACACACACACACGATAAAATGAAAAAAAAGTCTCAATTAATTAACACATACACACTCCATTCTTTATTTTTAACTTCCCCCGATAACTATCCCTAATTAACACACGCACACGATAAAAATGAAAAAATGAACAAAAGCCTCAATTAATTAACACACACACAGTCCATTCCCTTTATTTTTAAGGGATATTTCCCAAATAGTACACTAAGACCGGTCTTATTTCCCATATAACTCACACTGAAATTATCAAAAATACCCCTAAAACTAGAAAACCCTATCATCCTAACCAACACAACTGTGTTCATATCTGGCCAATTATCTCCCTCTCCATCCCCACAGTCGCCGTTAGAAGACATCTCTAAGCCTCTGGTCACTCCAACGCCTTCTCCTCCTATCCCCAGTTTTTCATCGACAATATTTCTTCTAATAATAAAATCCAGACGCAACGGGCTTGTTTGTGGGTCTTAAAATTTCCAATAAGAGAAGCAATATTAAGCCGATAGATGTTTCTGGGTTCTCCGTCTTGGGTATGAGCTTGGGTGTTTCTATTTGATACTTTGGCGCTGGATCACGAGGCTTTCCGGTGGTGTGGATGTCAGACCATGGATGGTGGGCTAATGATTTGTGGAGGCCGGCGACAACTAACGGGGGTGAAACCTCCGTCTCTTCCTCTCTCTTTTTTCCTTTTGTTTTCTTCTTATTTTTTTGGTTGTTTTTTTGGTTTGATGATTTCTGTTCAAATGAAAGTGAGAATGAATTCAATTGCTGACCATAGGGATATATGCCACCAATTGATAAAAAAGAGGAAGTTTAATTTAATCATAATTGTACCCCTTTCTTGAGTTCATAATGTTGATTGAAGATTCATGGAAAAGTCGAATCAATGTTTATGTATGGGTGAGTAGATGAGTTTGACAGTTCAATAGGTTATGAAATTTTATGAATGTATTATGGAATTCGTAGTATGAAATTTTATGAATGTAGTATGAAATTGGAATTGGATATTTATGAATGTGAAATTTTATGAATGTAGTATGGAATTCGTAGTATGGAATTTTATGAATGTAGTATGAAACTGGAACTGGATATTTATGAATTTGAATTCCAAAACGTAGTATGAGATTTTATAAATGTAGTATGGTAAATATAGTATGGGATTCGTAGTATGAATTGGAATTTTATGAATTGGAATTCCACAACGTAGTATGAAATTTTATGAATGTAGTTTGAAATTCGATAGTATGAATTGGAATTCCACAACGTAGTGTGAAATTTTATGAATGTAGTATGAGATTTTATTACACAACGTAGTATGAAGTTTTTTATGAATGTAGTATGAAATTCGATCGGAGTCCGACCATTAATATTGTAGTATAAAATTAATATGAATTTTATTTGAGTTAAATTTAGGGAAGAAATAAAAATTGAAAACTAAAATAGGATTAACATGGTAGTATGAAATTAATATGAATTTTATTTGAGTTAAATCTGGGAAAAAATAAAAATTGAGAAATAAAACATGTTAGTAAGGATAAGTTTGTACTTTTAAGTATTAGTTTGGTTAAATGGGAAGTTGAATGAGTAAATGAGAATCAATACTTTTTAAATGAATTTTTCGGGAATAAATATTTTTCTAACGGAGTAAACGGGAATTGTCCCTATTTTTAATTACCCCTAAGTAACACACACACACTTCCCCTTCTTGATTTTTAATTAACCCTTTTAACTACCCCTAATTAAGACATACACATACGAATAAAAAAAAAAAGAACAAAAGCTAACCTCAATTAATTAACATACACACACTGCATCACCTTATTTATTTTAAATTACCCTCTTTAACAACTCCCAATTAACACACACACACAAGGATAAAAAAAAATAAAGAAACAAAAGCAACCCTCAATAAAGACACAGATAGAAAGACAAAAGAGGTACACAACAGAGAACTTAATATTTTACAAACCAAAGCCTATTTTCTTTTTTTCTTTTGGAGAATTCATTACTGCTCGCTGTTGTGGATTTTTAGACTGGCGCCATCCTTTTCTACCATCGTTGTTAGTCATTGTCCATGTATGTCTCTTCGATTATCTTTTTAGTATTTTCTATTTTATCAATCTTTCTTTCTTATATCTGGGGCTTATTAATTTGGTCAATTCTTTTTAATAAAATTCGGGCGTTCAACTCATAATGGATTGAAAAATTAATGTGAATAATTATTTGCTGTTTATTGGTTGAATTCTTGGATGAAATTCAGGCCTTCATTCCATTGTGGGTTGAGAAATTGAGATTAATTTTTTCTAGTTTTTTTTTTAGTTTGTGATAATTGCTATTTTTGTGTAGTGAAAGTTTGATACTTATTTTCTAATATATTGATAGTTATATTGTTCAATAGAATTAATTTGCTTCAAATGGGGAAATCGGTTACTTACTCTTTTGGTTTCTATTGCCTCAACAGAACAATCATTCTCCGCGATGAATATTGTCAAAACTAGGTTGCGTAGCAAAATAGAGGATGATTTTCTCTCAGATGCATTAATGATATATATTGAGAGTGAAATTGTTAGAAATGTGAGTATGGAAGATATCATTGAAAACCTTGAAAATTTAAAAAACGTCGTATTCCTTTTAGTTAGAGAGAGAGAGAGGGAGATGTATTCGATACTCGATTGATTATCTTTCAAAAACTTGTTTTTTATGGTATTAAAATAATTATTAATATTAACTTTGTATTTATATTTTTTTAATCTCGTTATTTTTGTTACACAACGTGCCATAAAAATATATATTTTTCTCTCTCATGAAGTGCCCCCCCTAAAATTACGATCCTGGATCCGCCCACATTATCATTATGTTTTTTCGTATAAGTTGTATCTTAATCTTTAGGCTTTATGTGGCTGCTTGAATCACTTCGATTGAACTTCATATGAGTGAGTTGTGGACATATTATGAAACTGTCGAGGTTGTCAATGCTTATATTCCAAAAACTCGAAAACTAATCAATTAGTTACGAAGCACACCAAAAACTAAACATTTACACGGTGTATTCGATTGTCTCTCTCCAATGTTTGACATAGTCAGAGTAAGTCTACGATGGAAGTGGTCGCCGAGTAGGGAGATTGCATTTTTTTTTGTTCCTTGTAGTTTTCTCGTCTTTTTTTTCCTGATGGATCTCAGTGTGTGGGAATTGTACGTTTTAGATGGGATTTGTTAAAAGTATGATAAGGGCACTTTTTCTGGGCAAGCAGACCAAGGTTCAAATCTCATTGGGTGCGTGTAGGCAATAATTATGTAACTTGGCAAATACTTGGGTGAGACCGGTCTCATACTATGAGACCACTTTTAACCTATCCATCAATTTGACCCACCCACTAATCCAACCCGCTCCACAATATTAATAATTAAAAAATACCTGGCAGCGGGGGAAGGCAGACTAGAGAAGAATATTTGTTCAATCTCTAAAAATGATTTTTTTCATCCCGTATATCTAGAGTTCGAGCCACCAAGTAAAATCGAGCCGAAGTGGAGACTTCCCGCAACAACTGAATAAACATTCAATTTTGCCGCATCAACTGAAAAAATTCATAAAATTTGATGCTTTAAAACTACAAGAAACTTAAAATCCGAGTACCTGAATCATTAATTTGAGACCAGAGATTCGGGAATTAGTGATCGTTTTTGTCGCCGACGCTGA
>BMAC01000122.1:1190661-1205917 GCA_014905375.1 Phtheirospermum japonicum | reverse complement strand
GGGGTGGCGCGTGACGAAGTGGTGGCAGAGAAGGTGGAGAGATTAAGGGCGTGTTTGGGGAGAGATGGGTATAAGGTGGCCGGAGATTTTGTGCTGGCGAGGTATAACCCGCCGTGGACTCTGCCGCCCTTGAGGACTAATGAGGTTATGATTCCGGTCGAGTGATTTTTGGGAAATGTTTGTGGACGAATTAATATATACTTATATGTATTTTAGCAATTTTCCATTTTCTATAAAACCAAAAGATATATTTTATGTACTGTAGTCTGTATTCTGTTGGCTTGTTAACATCAATCTCACATTCTATGCCTACTACAATTCTTAACCTGTCTTTTCCACCACATCTCAATCTTGTGATTCTTAATCATCATAATCATAGTAACTCCTTGTGGGACTCTATTTTGGCCAATTTTTCTTTCCCATCCCTCACGTCAATACTTAGGCAAACACATTTAATGACTTTCGTCTCCGTTGGGGAAATGTAAACGAGTGGAATATAATTGAATCAGACGTCCAAACGGCTTGAGTTTGATTTCGAAATGAAAGAGATTTGAACCAAATCACAAGTAATCTTGAAAAACATAAATAATCAATGAAAATAAATAAAGAAATTGAATAAATCTGTATTTCACTGTATCAAAATGTGGTATATGTGCACAACAAATATTCCAAGCTGTGGTTTTCCAGCAAAATCTAACCAATTTTCTCAGCTCACGAACTTTTGTATCTTTGACCAGTTATAAACCATAACATGGATACCCTTTTCTTCTTGCTATGGTCTCTCAGGGAACAAATAAATTCTGGCTTCGCAAAATCATCCCTTTATCCCGCAAACACCGGAGATATTCGAATGGGCACTGTGTAGAACTATACAAGTTTAATTTTATTTTTTTTCAACTTAAGCTAACAAAATTTAAAAAAAAAAAAATCAAAAAAAAAATCTGTCATTGTGAAGCAACTCTAAGACCTGGCCTTTGATCGAGTTGCTTACTCTTCGTTTGTTCTTGAGATTTGTTACAAACACAACCTGGGAAAGGATTTGCATAGAAGTTCTCCTCTAGTCTTGGTAATTGTCCAGGTTGTCTGGAATACGGCGCACCGATTCTGTCCGAGTGTAATCTCTTCACTTCGGACGTGAAATTCTCCCAAGTAATCGAGCCGTCGTCCAACGAGTCGATGATTCTAACAAAATTTAACCTGAAACAACAAAATTTGTAATGCATTTAGGATTTTTTTTTTTTGAATAAATTAATAGCGCGAGCCGTAAAATAAAAAAAGAAAAGGAAAAGAGTGCTGATCACAAGACCGAGCAGCTAAGCTAAGCAGAAGTTGACAGTTAGTGAAAAATACTCGAACCCACAAAAAAATAAAAATTAAAAGAAAATAAATAAGTATGAAGTACCTGTCGGGGTTTATCGTTCTCCTAAACCCTTCGAACCTCCTATGCCCTTGCACCGCCTTGGCCATATTCCCATCGTACGTGTACACAAACGCATCGCTCTCCAATGCTATGATATAATCCAACGCCGCAAGCCGATTCTGATAACGGCTAAACGGTTCCAACTCTTCTTCCGTCGCGAGCGTCGAGTGCGAGAAAACGTTCGGGTACTCCGCTTTAAGTGCGTCCATGCTGTTGTTGCCGTAAATCTCCCCGGCCACGATATAGATCCTCGTCGAAGAAGGATATCCCATCGCCTTGAGAAACAGGGCCGCCTCTCGCGGTGACATCGGGCAGCCGCCTTGCAGCCGCTTCTCCTTGCTGTCGATTTCTTTCTCTTTCCAGTGCTTCACGCTGTACCTCATCACACGAAGCTCCTCGGCTTCGGGTGCGGTTAGGTTGTGGTTGCAGCCGGTGAACGCCAGCATGTCCTTTTCGTATCTGATGAGCGACATTTTTTTTTAGAACTTGATACCGTTGGTAGGTATGCTGTAAGACCGTCTGACGTGTGAGACGGGCGTACTTTTCGTGTACGAAATCTCAAAAGGCCGTAATTTTTGAAAAATAGTTTTTGTTTTTGAAAAGTATGGCCATCTGACGTAAGACGGTCTTGCAGCAGTGTTAGTGCGCGTATTATACCTTAAGTGAAGAGCGATGTACGGTTCGCCTTCGCCCCTTAGCCTCTCCACTAATTTCATTCCGAGCTCTTCGATCTCGGGCGTGTAACGAAGAGCCTCGTAATTAGCGCGGCACCTCAATTTCTGTATAGACGAGGCTAGGCCATTATTCGCCAGTCGGGAGTCCGTGTGCGTAAACTTGATCACCTTGTGCTTCTTTAGAATAGGAAGAATTTCTCTTCTGTAATAACTGGCCTGTTTATCAAGCACGAAAAAGTTAGTTTTTCAATTTATTCTATATTTTAATTAAACAATATATTCTTGTTCATAATTGCAAATTTGTACTGTAATACCTTAGACCAAGAAACAGGCGCTTTGAGATGGGGATTAACCGATGCATATTGAGATGGCAATGTGTCAACTATCTCGATATCGTCTTTTAAGACTTCGATGAAACGTCTCCAATCGAAAATATCCTTAAAATCACTGTGGTTAAAAAATAAAAATTATGTTATAATGGATTTTATTTTTAAAAAGGGAAATATTATTACAGAGTGATAATGTATGTACCTAGGATCTGTCCAAAAGCTCTTGTGATCAAGGGAAGGAAGCACAAGAGTGGCATTCATAATCTTTGCTACTGCTACCATATCACATATCTGTGTTCAGAAATTTCCAAATTCATTTGGTGAATAAAATAATAGATTAAAACGAAATTAATTATCTCAATAAGGATTTAAGAATGAAATTCTTACTCCTGTTCTCATTTGATTCAATCCTCCGTTTGCGTGAACTAAAATATATCCGTTTGTCTTCTTCCCAGTTCCTGAAAGTATTAGAAATTATATTTATATATTTATTAGGCTGAATCACATATTTTAGTAGTAAAAATAAAAATGTGGATTTAATTGTCGTACTTATTTGATTCCTTGGCCGATTTATACATTGGTAAAAGTTATCACTATTGGGTTTCATCCATATTTCTGGGACCTGTCATAAAAAAAAAAGCCAATTGTAAGTTTTGTTTTTTTAATCGAGACACAGTTGTGCAGCTAAATTAACATTCGTCTGCTTAAAAAACATTCTTATTCTTATTGCCCAGTAATAAAAAACAAAGAAATCAAGGGGAAAAACAAAAATATCAGCAGAATAACAGTCACTTCCGTAAACAGAAGATATTAAAAAAAAAAAAAAGTCGTACTCGAACCCATGATTTTCCTTTTGATTTATTATTTATTTTAGGAAAATGGCAGCACAACGGTCAAAATTTCAGTAGAATTCCACATGGGATAATAATAAGAATAGAGGTCAACAAAAAAAAAGAAAATCAAAATAAATTTCAGTCCTCAATTAGTGGCGCCCCACTAACTTTTCGTGGGTCAATAAACAACTGAAAAATACCCATGACATTCTTATTAATTAATTAACACATATTAAATCACCACCAATGGATGATATTCCCAGGAAAACTTATACTACATAGTCCGCGTTTATTGAGTGTGTTCAAATTTGGTGCAATGACTAGATTCTTTGATGAAAAATAACTCCATTAATGCCAGCAAAACACATGGAAAGTCCAGGTAATTCGAAGACTTTATTTATATTCGTAATAATTGGGAATCAATAAATGACATGACTATAGACCCAATATATAGAAATTAATGTTATTCAAAAATAAAAACAAAAACCACAAAATCTAAGAAAATCCTAATTTCATCAAATTCAGCTTTACTTTATTTCCTTTCTCACCACTTCCTGAAAAAACTAATTTAATTAACAAAAAGTCAAACTGAGAAGAAAAAGGAGGCGAAAATAATCCCTTAAAAAAACGAAAAACAAATAGGTATTAAATTATTAATTAACTCACCGGAAATTCCTTCATCTGCCGCTTTTGCACCGCCGCACCAGAAGACGAGTCTGACTCTAAAACCGCCTTATGAGCGTTAGACAAAAAATCATTATTAAAATTCTGAATAAACAAAATCTCCTTCTCCGCCCCTCCGACAGCCTTCCCCCCGCCGCCGCCGCCGCCGCCGATTAAGAAAGAGAACTTGAGAAACGCCGACACCACCAACATCGCCAAAAGGAACACGAAGATGGTGCGGCCCATATTCTTCCTCGACGCCAAGGAACTCAAACCCCCCCACGCGCTCATCAGAAACTCCTCGGCGCACAAAACCCAGTTTTCGGGCAACCTTTTACGCGACAAAAAGTACCTTATCACGGGATGATGATGGTGTAAAGAGCTGTATGGATACACGCCACTGCAATTATTGTTGTTGCCATTATTATTATTGCTATTATTATTGAACAACAACAATGCTTCTTCATCAATATCGCTTTTCGAATGATCCAGAGCGATTTGCACGTGATCGGCGGGTTTCTCCTTCTCCGATTGGTCGTTCATCGAGTCCACGACGCGGCGGCGGTGGTGGGTGACGGTGGCGCCGCCGTGGATTTGGGCGGCGGTGTTGTTGGCTGTGGTGCTCGTGGTTCCGCCGCTTGACATTGGTCGGAAAATACACATAGGATGTAATTCGGTGAAGAAAACCAGGGAAAATAGAAAAGGTAGAGAGAGAATTATAAGTTTAGAGAGAGAAAGAAGGAGAGGCAGTGGCCATGAACGGTGGACCGTTGCTTTGTTTTGTTGTACGTCTTTCTGTGATATATATATGTATATTGTACGGTGTGAAGAGGAAAGAAAGAAACAATATATATAGTCTCTCTTCTTTTTTTTTTTCTTTTTTCTTAAAAAAAAAAAAGAGCTGTTATTTTATTTTGTTTTTATTAGTACATTGGAAGAGGGGCAAATGCGACAACTCATAGAGAGAGATACATGTGATTGGGCAGTTTGCCTTTGTATTCGTTGCCATTAGTACACTTCCTGCAGTATTTATAGCATGGGCCATTGGTCTTGTCTACATTCCAAAAGGTTTTTACCTTTTTTCACGTTTGTAACTTTGTAAAACCTATGTTGGATTGCGGGGCAGACTTAATCGTATACTGTATTTAATTTTATATAGTATAAAGTTAACAATTTACCTCCTATTATCTAGTGATAGAATGCATTAGATAAATGGATCTGTACAATTACATATATCTTCGGCATATATTAATATTCTCTATCGTATTCGTTACTAAAATGTAACAATGAATATAAACTTAATAAAATTTAAAAGCTCGTGTTTCGTGTCGTATTCATGTAGTTTTATGCTTTATCGTGTCATTTGTTCTAATAATTTTGTTTTTTTATTAGATCGTATTTGTGCCGTGTATCATGTTGTGTCGCTATTGTCACTTCACATTCATGTAATATAACATAATTGGATGGACAAAATCTTATGATATTTAGAATTCTATGAACAGTACGAATTCTTGATTGTTTTATAATTTAGATTTTTTTTTAATTGTAAATATCAAATCATGTTTGAAAAGTTGGTGATAATGTATTATTGTATTGTGTTTGATATCAAATCATATTTGAAAAGTGGATGATAATGTATTACAATATTTTATTTAGTAATTTTTAATTATTTAGTTGTAAAATAGTGTTTTTTTAGTATTTGATTTTTCAATTTTAAAATAAACAAATTTTCGATATTTCGAATCCCGAATTCAGGATTCAGATTCTTATCCGAAACAGATCCTTATTTGCTTGGCCACTATCAAATTCTCATAGCCCAATGTAAGTAGTCAAAAGAAAAGAAGAGGAAACTTTTTTTCATTTATCCATCCATAGTCTTTAGGACATAATGTTGATATTTTTATTATTATTATTATTTAAATTTTATTTCAACGCGATTGTTCATTAAGGGCATCAGGGCAAGGGATTGAAGATCTCAAGTGATAATAGGCTTTTGAATTGACTTCAACCATGTTGAATTTTATTTTTTATTTACTTTTTTGTGTGATTACATAAATAATAATAGGAGTGAAATTAAGATTGTCAAGTTTATCACGTGGATGAAATTTGGGCGTCTAATTTTCATCTTTCTTTTCCTTTTTCATTTTTCCCAATTATTTTGTATTTTCTTCTTTTAGGGAAATTAAGCTTACATTAATAATTTCGGTGCAAAAGGGCATAAAGTGAACTTCAATTTCTCAGTCTTTCATAAAATGGGATGAATGTGCAATAAATGATGCAGACTATGAATTCATTCATCTCCTTTCGTGCTTCGTTTTCTTCTTTTTTTGTGCATGCAATTGTAGCAATTTGCGAAATTCAATTATCTTATCTTGGTGCGTTTAATTTCAATATTTTTTGCATTTACTTGAATTGGGAATAATCTCAATCATTTCATTTATGGAAGTATATATACAATTAATTTAAAGCGAGTTATATGCAGGAATGGTAGATTAGATAGATATAGTGGGTAGCAAGATATATATATGTAAACCATAATTGAGATATTTTATTACTGAAAATTGTCCAAATTGACTTCTTACCCTCAATGGTCGATTTTCGAACCTTTAGAGCGCAAGTTTCATAATCAAAATACGGGAATCACTTAAAAGATGATGAATTTAATATACAAAAGTGATGCTTAAGAAGCCACGCAACCATATCTAATATGTAAAATAACTTTGTTAGATTTTAAATAAAGAAATCTTTTTTTTTTCCTTTTAACAAACCTTGTTAACAGTACAAGAAAACATTAAAACATCTTCGAAATCGGCAAAATTCTACTTACACTTATCATAATATAGCGGGGGTAACACACACTTGATTTTGGTTTACAAATTATGTTCCATATACTGATATACATAATTAATAGTATTATTTATTCCCAAGTTGAAAGTAAACGATCGTATCATTAAGTAAGAGGATTATGGTTTATTAACAAACAAATATATACTAATTAATACATATATTAGAAGAATAAGGGCATGAGTCATGAATAAGGTGCAATGAGTGATTACTTCATGATTGTGTCTTTGGACAAACAATACGGCGCATGATATATAAATTGTACTATCGAAATATTATTACAATTCATGGTGGGTATCAAATTATTTTGACCAACTCAAACAAGCTTTTGGCAAGTTAAATTCAGGTTAAGTTGAAACTACATCATCATTTTTATCACAATATTTCACTGGTTAGTTTAGTGGACTAAAACCAACTTTGAGGTTGACAATTTGACGAAGTTCAAGATTAATTTGAGTTTAAAAAGAATAAAGCCTGAATTTTTTCGTAAATACGAAATTCTAAGTTTAAATTATGTCAATGCGGTCAATTAATATAACCATTAATCATTTTTCTTCATCTAATCAGCAACCAAATGCCTATTGCGATCCCCACTATATTTCTCTATTAGTGTATATATTTTCTAAAACATTACATCATATCAACACATATTGCTAAAAAAAAAAAAGCTTCTTTTTAACACAAATCGCTCTTTGTGATTATTTATTTTATTATAAAGGCACCGTGTGCGCGGATTACACAAATCTCTAACATGTATATTACACAAATTTGTCCAAATACCACTAATACAATACACTTAAAAAGCATGGAGACTTTCACGTTAATCTAGAAGATGGAAGCATACAACTAAAAGGTAACACAAGTTGTATCTTTACCTCTATAATTGTTTTTTTTTTTTACATATCGTAAAATAATATTTTATTTCTTAGATTCAAGTTTTTCCCTAAAAATTATAATGCGAAAGATATGCATTGTCAACCACTAGTTCTAGTGGCTACATCATAAAGCATAATTAACATAATTTCAACAATGTTTTGAATCCATCCGATTCTAAATAAGTAAATACACCTAACTTCTTCATTTATTTTTTGAGAAGAGTATAATTATTTTATGATATTCAGTAATTTTTTTTAAAAAATATAACATTTTAAGTAGAATTGTTTGAGCGAAAAGTAACCTAACTAAAAATTAAATAAAAAATAATAATAAATAGATCAACAGAAAAATAATGAGAAAATGAGTTGGAAATATCGCATAACTTTTATTTCTAATTTGTGGGTCGTATCGGTTTTAATCGAATTCTAATACAAGTATCAAAACCAGATGACGAACACTCTCCTTAAAATCCTTTTTATATGTTCTCTCCCTTTTCAATTCTCTCCCCCTCCTAAAACCTTAACGAGACACGTGTCACCACCTCATTGGCTATCAACTTTCTTTGAGCAAAAGTTAAACAAAATCCTAACCATAATTACGCATTTTTCGCCGTTTTATGGTCGATCCCACCTAGTGTTGACGCCAAGACGCGCTAGCCTCGTCGCCGGATAGGTCGGCCGGGTTACTTAACTCTTCGCATATTGATCGCTTCGGGTGACGACATGTGGCGGGCTGGGTCCAGTCATACTCTGAATGCCTAGCCAACACGGACTAGTCGAGTTGTGTTGTCGATGTGCTGAGACACGCGTATAGGTTGACCATTGGGTGTCTGGTCGACCAACGTGTGGCATGGTGGCCGGCATGTGACGTGGTTGGACGGTACGTATCACGATCGGCCGGTGAGCATTTCAATCGACCGGTTCGCGACAGGCACGGGTGTTGGTCGTTATCTATGCGTTTGGTTGGTCGGTGAATGTTATGATCCGATGGTTCACACAAATCGAGACCTAGTCAACTTCGCTTGTATTGGTCAGCCGGTGTGCATCGCGGTTGGCTATGGGCCGAGCGACTACGCTCTAGCAAATTAGGTCGACGTAACAACCCTTGGTCGGTGGTGCATGATCACGCTCCGTACGATAGCCTAAGCAGTGGCTCGACAATCGATAGTCACGACTAAAAGCTTAGGAATCGCGTCCCGTCAGTCGATGCGACATGACACGACAGTCTAGGCATCATGCTTGATAGTAGGTGTCAAGGCCCAACGGCCGAAATGTAAGGGCTCAATGGCCTAGGTGCAAATGGACTTTGCTAGCGTTAGTAGCTCGGCTACTTGGGCACGCCGGTTTGACAGTTATCGTGCATGGGTCGATCATCTCGCCTTGTTTGGCCCCAACAATTTTTATTTAATTCAGGTCGTGCCCCACAATATAGGGCGGTTTGATGCTTGTCGCAGCTTCTTCCAAGTCGGGTAATATTCCTGGTGGTTTGACTCGTTTCTTATCACTAGCTCGATCCACGTACAGGTCCGAATATGATCATATGATATTCAAATTCATACATGGTCTTCCAGGCCAGGTGGACCATCAACAAGGACAATAAAAAATCAAGACAACCAAATTGTAATGAATTGGAGTTCACGAAACTTTGACAAGATAAAATCTTAATTTTGTTAATTTACTCGTACAAATAATAGTTACAAAAATACTTTTATGATCGTTGTCTTACATATAAATTCCAACTTAATTTGAAAACCAAATCGGTTCGATCAATATGGAAAATTGTAAAACTATAAACTCCACATTACTTGGTTGTTGGAATATGATTCATGTATCGCGATTTTATCAAGATCAAACACGAACTAGGTATTTTCAAATAAGAAGACTATTAATTAACAAGAAAAAAAAACACGGAAAAGAAGGAAAAATATTTATTAATTAGAATCCAAAAGTTAAATTGGGTGAGCTAGCTGGTACTGGTTAGCCCCATGGTCCACATCATGAGTTGAAATTGAAACGTATACATACTTGCTTGAAGCTTCCTAGTTCCTAAGTTCGAATAATAGACCCGAACAAACGTGTGGAGAGTTGTACGTTGGCGTCCACCGTAAGACCCGAATTGGACAGATCCATTGTGGCGGTGTGAACCGCGAAGCAGACTACACTTTTCACATTTGGTGCTCTTCGCCTACAATCCGCCACGCGTTACATCTTTTATTTTCGCTCAACAAACTCAAATATTATTTATTTAATAAGCGCAGCAAATAGTGGGCTCGAGTCGGTGAGAGGACTCCTTAGGAATGTGTCAACACGCAGCAGAATATTTGTGCAGCTGGAGCTGGAGCTGGCCCATTCAGATATTATTTTAATATTCAATTCCCCTATGGTAGTTTAGTTGTTACATTTTTATATTTTTTGTTCAACACCCTCTTATTTGTTAATTAACATAATGTACAATAGTTTTAGTTGTATAACAGTTGTTACATTCTCTTGAGTGTTTGCAAATACTAAAAAATGGTTTTTAAATTATTGTTTGATAAATTATAGTATGTAAAAACTAGTTTTTTTTGGTATATAAAGCCTATAACTGATTATAAATGTCTATCAACCAAACATATGTCAGCCGGATTTGGTGCTCCATATGAAACTTTTTATTGAATTAGTAGTTTACATCTCAAATTATTTATGTTCCGAATCATCTCATTCCCAGGAGCAGAATCATTAGATTCTTCCTTTGTCGGAATCTTTTTCCCTTCCTTGCATCACTAAAGTTAATGTACCTTCATTTCAATCATCGAACTTCCCAAGTTAACAACTGAAAATTAATAATAATTAAATAACCAATTTTTTTGATATGATTCGCTAAGAATGAATATTATTTGAAAATAAAAGGATACCTAACCTATGAAGTCAACTGTAAATATATCGTTGAATTGTTGGAAAATTAAGGGGGGCAATAAAATCTCAATTAAATTAATTTTTTTTTAAAAAACTAAATGGACTGCAAAAGAAGTGTATACAACATTTTGTGGCCAATAAATCGTACAACGCCATCTGGGCGTATCAGATTTTTGGTCCCGCCTGTCATAAATTTAATATATGGAAAAAGTTGAAAGATGCATGGATGTAAAATAAATACGACCAACGGATATACGTAAATGTTAGTATTATTTTATAAATATATATAGTTCGTAATTCGTATCTGATAGTGATATGTGTAAGTGGACCAGCATAAGTAAAATATTTTAAAATTAATAGAAGAGATTTATTGACCGCATGGCGCACGTTTCGGTGTTTGTAGCACGACTAATAGGTTTAGTAGTGAAAGTAATATATATTCTGTTTTGTTGTCCTCAACAAATATAAACATTATTTGAAATTGAAATTCATTTATTTTTATTTATTTGTACATTGTAACGAAGGTAATAGAATAAGTTAATCCAAACTCGTCCCGTTGGGTTGGATTTTGAAGATTGCCTAGATTTCGGCTCATTCTCAAATTTTCGTCTCCAAATCATGTCATCTGGATTGCACCTACACAAGAATTAGACTCGTGACACGACATATGAACACACTTATGACATGTAAATTATAACGTAATAAAACAGGACACCACTACAAAAAAACAACAGTTTTTCGAGGGAGAAACCGTGAGAAAGATTCCCCCTCGGAAAAACCGAGGGACTTCAATATCCCTCGGTTTTTTCCGAAGGAAATACATTCCCTCGAAAATACGGCACCAATATTTGCCGCCATAATTACCGAAAGATTTTCGAGGGCATTTTTTTCCGAGTGAACATAGTCCTCGAGAAAACCAAGGGGAATAAATTTCCCTCAAAATTTTATTATTTTTATTTTTTAAAAATTACAAAAAATCGAGGGAACAATAACCCCTCGGTTGTTTAATTTTTTTTTTAAAAAAAAAAAAGGAAAAATCGAGGGAATAGATTTTCCCTCAGTTCTCAAACCGAGTGAATCACCTATCCCTCGGTTTGAAATCGAGGGAAATCCATTCCCTCAGTTTTTTCAATTATTTAAAAAATTAATAAAAAATAGAAAAAAAAAAACGTAAAAATGAGACCATCCTATCATCTTAGGCACGTGGGGTGGTTTTGACCTAATTTCGATCAAAAAATATCAACGAGCACGTGCGTATCCACACGTGTCGTGTAATTCGACCAACAACAAGATACGATCGATCGATCAACTCCTTCGGTTGGAAACACGAAGCGACGAAGCGTCGTGATTTTGCCGAGACGGGGAGGGGTGCGTCTCGGCGTCGTGGAACCACGAGGGTCGGGCGTCGATCGTTTAGTACGCTTTTTCTATTTTTTTTTTGATTTAAATGAAAAATGAAAAAAAAAATAAAAAAAATTCGAAAAAAATAGTAAAAAATAGAAATTAAAAACTCAAGAATTTACGACCGGGGCGGGGAGGGGTGCGTCTCGGCGTCCTGGAACCACGGGGATCGGGCATCGATCGATAACTACGCGTTTTCTATTTTTTTCGGATTTTTCTTTAACTGAATTGAAAACTGAGGGAATGGATTTTCCCTCGGTTTCAAACCGAGGGAATCACCTTTTCCTCGGTTTCCATTCCCTCAATTTTTCCAGTTATTTAAAAAATAATAAAAAATAGAAAAAACATAAAAAATGAGACCAATCCTATCATCTTAGACACGTGGAGTGGTTTTGACCTAATTTCGATCAAAAAATATCAACGAGCACGTGCGTATCCACACGTGTCGTGTAATTCGACCAACAATAAGATACGATCGATCGATCAACTCCTTCGGTTGGAAACACGAAGCGACGAAGCGTCGTGATTTTGCCGAGGTGGGGAGGGGTGCGTCTCGGCGTCGTGGAACCACGAGGGTCGGGCGCCGATCGTTTAGTACGCGTTTTCTATTTTTTTCGATTTTAAATGAAAAATGAAAAAAAAAACCTCGAAAAAATAGAAAAATTAATAAAAAACAGAAACAAATCCCATCATTTCACGATCGGGGTGGGGAGGGGTGCGACTCGGCGTCCCGAAAATGAATCCTATTTTTTATTTTTCTTTTTCTATTTTTTTTGAATTTTTTTAAATTAAAAAAAAACGAGGGAATACCATTTCCCTCGGAATAAAACCGAGGGAAAGGCTATTCCCTCGTTTTTTTTAAATTAAAAAAAAGGAAAAAAATTGAGGGACATAAGTTCCCTCGATTTTCCGAGGGCAAACCGAGGTAATGGTGCCCTCGGTTTTGTTAATCTAAATATCAGCAGGAGGGCCGCAGCCACTCTCTGCGCGTGGAAACAGAAATAGAGAAACAGAAAGGGAGGAAGAAAGGAAAGAAAAAATTCCGCCATCGTCGCACCACCGCCCGTCGTCCGGGAGAACTGTTGCGGCCGCCATCGGTCTGCCTCTGCCTTCTCCAGCTGCCATCGTCTGCCTCTGCCTTCGCCAGCCGCCGACGAGCCCACTGCCGTCGCCACCCTTCGTCGCATTCGCCAGCCTCTGTCGCCAAGGTAAGTTGTTGTTTTTTTTTTTTTTTTGTATATTCATGAGTTTATTAGTTTAATTTTTAATGTAAAATTATAATTTGAATATTATTTGTATGCTTTCATTTATTTTTGATTTTGCAATTATAATTTTTATATAGGATTCAATTTGGGGTTAGTTTAAGGATTAGGGTTAAATTTAGAAATAATTATGTAATTAGGGTTCAATTTAGTAATAATTACAAAATTAGGGTTCAATTTAAGATTACTTATATAATTAGAGTTCAATTTAGGAATAATCACGTAATTAGGGTTAATTTAGGAATAATTAAGTAATTAGAGTTCAATTTAAAAATAATTACAAATTTATGGTTCGATTTAGGAATAATTAAGTAATTATTGTTCAATTTATGAGTAATTAAGTAATTAGGGTTCAGTTTAGAAATAAATATATAATTAGGGTCAATTTAAAAATAATTTCCTAATTAGGGTTCAATTTAGGAATACTTACATAATTAGAGTTCAATTTAAGATTACTTATATAATTAGGGTTCAATTTAGAAATAATTATAAAATTAGGGTTCAATTTAGGAAAAAATAAATAATTAGGGTTCAATTTAGGAATAATTACATAAAGTGTATTTTACGATGGTGGTGAAATACCGTGGTAATCGGTACATGCATGTTTACATAATATTTCTGTGCGTCTGTTGTTATGGTTTTAATGCGAGGGCTTGATGTTGTGATTGGTCTGAGAAGACGTCGGTGATGACGTGGTGTACGGCGCCGGACGGGAGATTTTGTCCCTCCAATAACGGTTTTTAAAATTATTTTAAAATATGACGGTGGTTTTCAAAATATTTTAAATTATTTGTGATTGTGGTGGTGAAATACCGTGGTGATCGGTACATGCATGTTGTGTGTAACATATATATTTTGTAGATATTGTTGAATTGATGTGATTATCAATTAATGTATACGTCTGTTTTGATGTGGTTTATGATGTCGGTTGGGGAGGTTTCGTCCCTCCAATAACGGGGTTTAAAATAGTTTCGATCCAAAATACAATTTTTCTATCTACACTCAACAATATACCTTAGACTATTTATGTAAGTGATTAGTTTGGTTGAAATATATGTAATTTATTCTTATTGTAAAATACATTTTTTTTTCTAACTATTTTTTTAATTTGGATTTATTAATACGTTTGGTATATAATATATACCGGTATTTTGTTAAATGCTCGTATTATTATCTAATTTATCAGATGCCGTTGCGTCGAATTTCTGGTAGCGTGGGTCGATCAGATATGGGGTCGACTAATCGTTTAGCTGATTTTGACACCGACTACATGGGTCTCGGTATTGATCATTCGGCGCAGACACCGACACCGACGTCGCATACACCATCACAGACCTCGTCCGACGTGGGTACATCACGACGTCAGTTGGTTCCACCACAAGGGCGGAGAGTTCTTGTTTTCATTGCAGGGAACAAGTAAGTAAATAAATAATTTTTAAAATTGTAATTATTATTATGATTAAATTATATTCGTAACAAAAAAAATACAATTGAATACAGGCTGCACAGCAGACAGGGCAAGGTGATCACTATACTCCGGGAGATTTTTGAGAAGGATCTCCATCCCGTCGGGTTGTGCTATAAGGCGGTCCCTAAGGAGACTAAGGCGTTTTGGTGGGAGATATTTAAGGTAATTATTATTTTATATCCAAATTTGTTAATATTTACCGTAACTACACAATCATATGTATCAATTGAATTATAATTATTGTTTTATTTTGTAGGAGATTTGTTATTGGGACCAGGAGGAGTATAGTGATGAACGGATACAGGATGTATTTTTTCGAATGATCGGGGAGAAGTACGGAAGGCAGATAAACGAGTATAAGCAGTATATTGCCGCCCATGGTGGTGGGAGTCCGGGATGCGTTATCGAAGAGGTTTATAGGTAAACTATTCTGTTATATGTTTTCTTATTAAATTAGAATTTTTTTATTTATAACGTATAATTTATACCATCTTATATATCATTAATTTTAGAATATAATAATATAATATTTATTTGTTTAATTTTAATGTTAATTATTTGAAAATTCTATTTGGATACAGGAGCGGGAGAC
>BMAC01000122.1:1159394-1186752 GCA_014905375.1 Phtheirospermum japonicum | reverse complement strand
GATCAGATATGGGGTCGGCTAATCGTTTAGCTGATTTTGACACCGACTACCATGGGTCTCGGTATTGATCATTCAGCGCAGACACCGACCACCGACGTCGCATACACCATCACAGACCCCGTCCGACGTGGGTACATCACGACGTCAGTTGGTCCCACCACAAGGGCGGAGAGTTCTTTTTTTTATTGCAGGGAACAAGTAAGTAAATAAATAATTTTTAAAATTGTAATTATTATTATGATTAAATTATATCGTAACAAAAAAAAAAACAATTGAATACAGGCTGCACAGCAGACCAGGGCAAGGTGACCACTATACTCCGGGAGATTTTTGAGAAGGAACTCCATCCCGCCGGGTGGTGCTATAAGGCGGTCCCTAAGGAGACTAAGGCGTTTTGGTGGGAGATGTTTAAGGTAATTATTATTTTTATGTCCAAATTTGTTAATATTTACCGTAACTACACAATCATATGTATCAATTGAATTGTAATTATTGTTTTATTTTGTAGGAGATTTGTTATTGGGACCGGAGGAGTATAGTGATCAACGGATACAGGATGTATTTTTTTCGATGATCGGGGAGAAGTACGGGAGGCAGCTGAACGAGTATAAGCAGTATATTGCCGCCCATGGTGGTGAGAGGTCCGGGATGCGTTATCGAGGAGGTTTATAGGTAAACGATTCTGTTATATGTTTTTCTTATTAAATTAGAATTTTTTATTTATAACGTATAATTTATACCATCTTATATATCATGCATCTCAACTAGGGCTTGGAAGGTTCGAGTGGGATAAGCCCGAGAACAAGGCCAGATCCAAGCAGTGGGGTGAGCCGGCTAAGGTGTACGATCTTTTTGTACGTACGCACCAAAAGAAAGACGGTGCGTGGATCGATACGAGATCTAGTAATATTAATGTGAGTCTCTTTCTTATTTTTAATTTGTTCTTTGATTTTAATGTAAAATTTTAATAACGAGTTGTATTTCAGGATGAGTACGAGCGACAGTTGAAGAAGGAACGTGCGTCTTCCCAGGATGCGAGTAGCGAGGTTGACCCTGACCGGGTTTTCTTCGAGGTCGTCGGGTCAAGCAAGGGACGATATTACGGCACCGACTCGTATGGGAAGGTGGTGGCTGCTGCGAAGGGTTTTTTCACAGGCCGCTCTTCTTCCACCTCCTCCTAGGCTGATAGGACCCACGTCAGAGAGCTCGAGGCGCAGCTCCAAGCTCAGAGGGAGGAGTTGGAGGTCACCAGACGAGCTCAGTAGAGACGTAGAGGGTGGAGCTCGAGACGATCCAGGAGCAATACGCCGAGTCTGAGCGACAACGTGTGGAGCAGCTTGAGGAGCAGTGATTTGTACATATTTGTATATGATTTTCGTGTGCTTTTGCATCGTATGTTGTGTGCTTTTAGGGTGTTCAGGTTTATCTTTTTATCTTTTTTCTTCCTTTTGATATTTTTCGTCTCGTTTGGTGTTTAATGTGTTTTTACTTTATTTTATATGAAATAATCTAGTTTTGCTTTATTTTAGTGTTATAGCTCGAGACGACGAAGATTGGACGAGCAATGTGCTGTGCTGACACTGGGTACCAGTCTGACACTGGGTTACCCAGCGTACGAGTCATGCCGACACTAGCTGCCGATGCCCGCAACCTGCGCCCGCGTCGATCGATGCACCGTCGACGCTTGGTCGACGTAAAGCTTCTGAAGCGTCGATCCTAGCTCCGTCGATCGATGCACTTCCTTTCCACGCGTGCAGCCTGCGCCCGCGTCGATCGACGCACCGTCGACGCTCCTGCAGTTTGGCTGTTATTTTGGGAAATTCTATAAAAGGCTGGTAATTTCTTCGTTTTTAAAGTGCTGGGACGAGGGGGAAAGGTCCAGAATAATGTAGAGAACCCTCGGTTCATGCCCCGTTCAATTCATGCAAGATTAATGTTTAATAATTCGTAGTTTCTTCGTTTCTATGCCGTTCGACGTTCAAGGCCGCTTCTCGTCGCTGAAGATCGTTGGATGGTTGATGCTTTTATAGATTATAGGTTTTTCTGCACCTTTTTATTTGCTTTGTGTATTTGGCTTTAATAATCTTTGCTTTGATGTTGTTATGTACTTTGGTTTGTTAATTTAGTATAGTAAAACCTTTTATCATTTTTCCTAGTTGTTAATTTATGTTATTTGCTTTAGTAGTTTAGTTGTTAGTTCTCGTTAGATTAGTTGTTTGTTTTTCTTATCGATTGTGATCATACTTGCGTTGTTATTAAGAAGTTGATCATGATGATGTTTGTTTTCG
The DNA here is from genome assembly GCA_014905375.1 of Phtheirospermum japonicum. NCBI lineage: Eukaryota > Viridiplantae > Streptophyta > Magnoliopsida > Lamiales > Orobanchaceae > Phtheirospermum > Phtheirospermum japonicum. Next base: position 1,184,464 of record BMAC01000122.1, on the reverse strand, counting down.
GTTAAGTTTATCGGTCTAGTGTTCTTAGGGTCGTTTAGAACCATCGGGATTGACAACCCCGATCGTGGAGACGATTCCGGCGCACTAGACCCTTGCTTTTATTAATCGTTTTTAAAAGCTTTCAATTTCATTACTCGTAGATGTTAGAACACCTCAAACTCTATTTGATCGAGTGTTTAGTTTAGTTTTTATTTTCGTTTCTATGTACGTAAAATCGAACACCGAAATAGTTTCCGATTAGTCTTCCTTGTGATTCGACTCAAGTCAGCTTATCGCCTACAATAGCTCCGTTCTCTTGCGGACGAGCTTTTTATTTTAAAGTGAAAAAGTTCGATTCAAAATTTGGCGCCGTTGCCGGGGAAGGCTAAAGGCTACGATTTTTGGTGTTTGCTTTTATTTATTTTTATTCGTATTCTTATTTGTTTGTTTGTGTTAGTGTTTGTTGTTGAATTTTGTTTTTGTAATTTTTGATAAGTTTAATCTCGGATTTTGAGTGTTGTGCTTTGTAGCCACATTTTTGAAGACTCGAGATTTTAGATTGAAGATTGCGGATTTGCCATATGATGACTTTTACATTCCACCTTTTGATGGAAGGATGTTTTGCCCAATGTCCGATTGGCATGGGTTTCGACCGGCAATTCCTTTGAGCTTTGCAATGCGGGAGTACGATCTTGATGAATTTTACCTCGAACAACTCCCGATTTTTCATGGATTTCCAAGCGAAGACCCGCTCCATTTTATCCGAGAGTACGAAACTATAACCAGCACATTCCCTCTTTTCGGACTTACATGGGATCAAGTGATGATGCAACTTTTTATTATGTTCACATTAAAGGATCGGGCAAGTGAATGGTTGGCTAATTTAGAGCCTGATTCTTTGAAAATGTGGTACTAAGTAGTGGATCAGTTCATGGGGTCGTTCTACTCGTATGAAGATGTCCCACCTTCGATTTCTTACAATTCAAGTTTTAATGATCCATACGCTTCACTTAATCACTTTGATCAACTACAAAGTTCCTATTGCCCAACATTTAATGAAAATTCTTATAACCCGGGTTTGGAACCTTTTTCCACGGGATATGATTCGTATGCTCTACTCAATTCTGATTCTTCGAGCTACGAAACGTTTCCTCTTCTTACATCAAACTCTTATGTTTCGAGTTTCGAGCAGTTTTTTCCCAAAACCACATATCACGATTCGAGATATAATGATCCGTGTGCTCCTTGCGAATCATATTCTTATACCCCAAGCTACGATTGTTATCCTTAGTCTCATTCGTGTATTACTGATCATGAAACTCGAGTTGAGGTAAATCGACCTCATTTTGACGAGGTGACATTATTTGATGCGGAAGAGCCTACCGTGGATGTTTGTTCGAAAGAGGTTTGTAAGACGGCTGAGATTGAGGAGTTGGATGAGATTCGCCCCCTTGCGACTTTCGATGACACTGCAGATAAAAGTGTGGGGGTGTTGCCGTTGGAGTACCCATAATATATTGGAGATTTGAGTCTCCCTACTCTTTGTGAAGAAGATGGAGTTTTAGTGCCGATTTTGGAGGGGAGTGAGACTATTGAGTCTCATTTTGAACCACCCAAAACTTTATTGAAATTTGATTTTGAGGTGGTAGACGAGATAGTCGAGAAGGTGTCCGATCACCCCATGCTACAAGTGTCGTTTGACATTTTCGAGGTGATCGATTACTCGCATTTCCGACCTCCGAAGCCAATTGGAGTGTTTTGCATCTCGGGACGTGATTTTTATGCCCGCCTTGGTGATTATCATCGTCAGTTCTTGCTCTTGGAGAATACCAAGGCATGGCACGACCGTCATCTATTTTTAGACCCGGGATGATATCGAACGTGGACGTCGTCAAGGTAGAGACGTTAAATTAAGCGCTTCTTGGGAGGCAACCCAAGCCTTTTAACTTTATTTATTTTTTATTTGTGTGTGTTTTTGTTTCTTTTCGTTTCAGGTTCCCCTCGACTTTGAAGCCTGTTAGATGATCTTGGATGCTCAACTCATCATCACAAGCGCGATTTCATGGACGTATCTCTCTTTCTCTTCCTTTTACCATACCTTGCTTATTATGTCAATTTATACAATGTGAACATTGTATGGTTTAAGTGTGGGGGAGTTTGTCCTTGGTTTGGTTAGTAAATTTTTGTATGCTTGCTTGTGGCTGATTTGAGTTATGTGTATTGATATTGACTGGAACCTTGACGAAGTGACGTGGTTAGATGCTTTGGTTAGGATATTTAGACTTCCGTTCGAACAATAGTGTAATTGTGGGGAATGAAGTGTAAATAATCTATGAAGTGTCTTATCCCTTGTTCTATTCATGTTTCGTTCTTAAGAGTCAAATACTCTCTACTAGCCCCATTTTCCGATACCCTCTATAGGATTTTATGTAATTTTTTTTCTTTTTATTTTGTAGACGTTAAAACTCCACGTGCGTTATTGAAGAATGTTATCAGTTGCACTTAGCAACGTAAGATTGGAGTCAATGAACTCTCGCTGTTGATTGATGTAAATTGTGTTCATTTAGTACCTTATCTCTTTAGGTACTCATAAAAAAATATATAAAAAAAAGAAAGAAAAAGAAAAAGAAAAAAAGAAAAAAAAGAAAAAAGAAAAAGAAAGAATAAGTACAAGAATAGAAAACCTCTTATTTTTATTTTTATTTCTTAGATTGTATTGTTAAAGAGGTGTATAGATGACTGAGCTAGTCGGGTGACGATTTGGCGGTTTGAGCAGGGATAGACTTTGGCCGAGGCATGGATGGGTGACGTACATGGAGGTCAACTCGTTACTTTTAGGTGTTCGGAAGCTAGTCTAAATCTCTTATCTCAACGTTATCGTGTCATCCTTTTAGTTGAGTTTTTAGTCGATCTAATTCACTAACTTCTTGAATCATATGAATGCATCAGTGATTAGGACATCAGGTAATTAGCTTTTCCTTGTCTACGTCTAAATTAGATTTTGCTTGAGGACAAGCAAAAAGTTAAGTGTGGGGGAGTTGATTTGCACATATTTGTATGTAATTTTCGTGTACTTTTGCATCGTATGTTGTGTGCTTTTAGGGTGTTTAGGTTTATCTTTTTATCGTTGTTCTTCCTTTTGATGTTTCTCGTCTCGTTTGGTGTTTAATGTATTTTTACTTTATTTTATATGAAATAATCTAATTTTATTTTATTTTAGTGTTATAGCTCGAGACGATGAATATTGGACGAGCAATGTGTTGTGCTGATACTGGGTACCAGTCTGACACTGGGTTACCCAATGTCCGAGTCATGCCGACACTAGCTGCCGACGCCCGCAACCTGCGCCCGCGACGATCGACGCACCATCGACGCTTGGTCGACGCAAAGCTTCTGAAGCGTCGATCCTAGCTCCGTCGATCGACGCACTGCCTGTCGACGCGTGCAGCCTGCGCCCGCGTCGATCGACGCACCGTCGACGCTCCAGCAGTTTGGCGGTTATTTTGGGAAATTCTATAAAAGGTTGGTGGTTTCTTCATTTTTAAAGTGCTAAGACGAGGGGGAAAGGTCCAGAATAATGTAGAGAACCCTCGGTTCATGCCCCGTTCGATTCATGTAAGATTAATGTTTAATAATTCGTAGTTTCGTCGTTTCTATGCCGTTCGGCATTCAAGGCCGCTTCTCGTCGTTGAAGATCGTTGGATGGCTGATACTTTTATAGATTATAGGTTTTTCTGCACCTTTTTATTTGCTTTGTGTATTTGGCTTTAATAATCTTTGCTTTGATGTTGTTATGTACTTTGGTTTTGTTAATTTAGTATAYTATAAACKTTTTATCGTTTTTCCTAGTTGTTAATTTATGTTATTTGCTTTAGTAGTTTAGTCGTTAGTTCTCGTTAGATTAGTGATGATGTTGTTTTCGCCTAAGTTTATCGGTCTAGTGTGCTTAGGGTCGTTTAGAACCATCGGGATTGACAACCCCGATCGTGGAGACGATTCCGGCGCACTAGACCCTTGCTTTTATTAATTGTTTTTAAAAACTTTCAATTTCATTGCTCGTAGATGTTAGAACACCTCAAACTCTATTTGATCGAGTGCTTAGTTTAGTTTTTATTTTCGTTTCTATGTACGTAAAATCGAACACCGAAATAGTTTTCGGACGAGCTTTTTATTTTAAGCGAAAAAGTTCGATTCAAGCAGCGCCGGCAGCAGGAGGCATTTTAGCAGTATATTTCTGTGTCGAACGCATATAATAATTCTAAAATTTCAAATATTTTTATAATAATTGATTTATTTACTTTTCTTTTCATTAATGATTTTTTCCAAACTTTTGGGGAAATGTTAATAATTGAACAAGAATTAAAATTGAAATTTAAATTTAAAAATAATTTTAAAAAATAAATAAATAATCGAAGGGAAATTCCCTCGGAAAATCAAAAATCCGAGGGAATAGTTTGCCCTCGGTTTTCCGAGGGAATATACGACCCTCGGTTTTCCGAGGGAAATTAACCCCTCGGTTTTCCGAGGGAATAAGTGGCCCTCGGTTTGCCGAGGTAATGAATCGCCCTCTGTTTTCCGAGGGATTGTTTCCCTCGGTTTTTCCGAGGGTTGTACGGGAGATTTTTTCCGATGGTTGAGACCCTCGCTTTAATTTTTCGAGGGAAATTGCCCCTCGAAAAAAGTTATCGAGGAGGATTTTTTCGAGGGAATATTTTCCTCGGTATTTCTCTCAGTTTTGCCCAAAATCGATAGATTTTACCTCAAAACCGAGGGGAAAATCCCTCGAAAAATTACTTTTTTTGTAGTGCACGACATGGCAAAATATCATATTTTGAAATATCCGTGCATCATAGCATGTCATCTTTATTCTTTATCGGATTTATTGAATTTTATTTGAATGAAGTTCCATATATAAAAAGAAGAAAATAAAAGTTAATCCTTGGCGCAAATTACGTTAATGTATATGTACATAATTGGAATCGGGTTTATTGTAAGACATTGTTGATTGAAAATTGAGTTTTGAAAGAAACAAGAATTGATATTAGGAAACCTAGACCAAAAATAACCTAAGGGTGATGAAGTAGATTCAACACATAATTGGAATCGGGTTTATTGTATATGTACATATGTTATATTCGAAAATAATTTTATTTTATTTTTGGTATCTATTTAAAGAATATAACTGTGATATATTTCTTATAATTACAAACAATTATAACTTGATCTCCAAGAAGGGTATCGAATCGTTAAGTGTGCATTTGGTCTTAGACTTTTGAGGAGCGAGCTATATAAAGTGTTGAAAATTTAATTAGACCAGTAGATAAATCTTGTTGAATTGAAATTTGTAACAAAAATGGGTCAAGTCACGTGATTAGATTTTAACAACTAGAATGAGTTATAAAGTCATGTGATTAGTTTCTTAACAAAAAGATTTTTATTAGATTCAATTTAGTGGATGAAAATGTTATGTTAGAATTTGTCTCACTGTATGTGTTAGAACTTATAAGTATAAATTATAATTAAAAATTGACTTTCAAACCACAATCAGTTCATAAGCTCCCTGATTGCTTCACATCAATGTATTCTATTTTTTTATAAATATGTTAAAATAAATAGATTCCCTCTTGTATACATGATTACCTTTTCTTGAAAATAGATATGCATTGCCGTTTCAAAAACTTTGCTTAAAAACTCAGAAGGAGCTCTATCAACCTGAAATGAGCAAATCATTCTCATTTACCAACAAATTTAGTGTGAACCACATTCAACTCCAAGTATGAAATAGTAGCCCAATATATATAATATACTGGGCCTACAAGCCATCTACCCCAGCCCAATAATTATAGTTGAAATAAAACTTTACCCGGAATGAGTGAGTATGTATTTGGGCTTTAAAGTGTGCGGGTTTAAAGACTTTCAAGAAGGGTTTGTGCCAGTCAAATATCAGTTCCCTGTGGCGGAGGCAGAATTAAAAATTCACCCGGGTTAAAATATTTTTAATGAAAAATAAAATAATATGTAATAAAATACACACCAAAATAGAGCTTTACCCTTATCTTGCACTAAGAAAAATGATCCAACAAGCTCGACAATTTATCACATTAATCAAAATATATAAGTTTGATAGTTTAACTCCCAACAGGAGAGAGAGAGAGAGAGATGATCAAGTAAAATAATGAAATTCCAAAACAAACACTTACAAGTTCACTTGACATCAATGTAAAGTCCACTAAAAAAAATCTAATTGTGAGGCATTGAAACTAGAAGAGAGACATCCAATAACATGGATAAACTGACAAAAATCTCCACCATCCTGCAAGAATTTAATGAAGTTTAAAACCAATATTTTCAAAACCCATCATTCAATGTCAATTATCAAATTAATATTTTTAAAATAAAAGATGCAAAGATAATTCATATAGACATACCAATATTTTTGAAATTGTGATCTACGATTCTTAACGTCTTTTTGAATTATACGATTGGTGAGAATTGAGTAGCTAATAAATTACAAATTACAATTAAAAAATTAGAATTATATGGGATTGAAAATGCAATTCAAATTGTTAAATTACAATTAAGGAATTAAAATTTAGAATTTAGGGTTGAAATATTGAATGTTGAAAGCTTACCAATCAATTATGAAACTTCTTAAACAAGGTAGAAATTGGATGAACTTTTTTTTTTTTGAGACGTCTGCCTTGCCAATAATTTTTTGTGTTGCCTGCCGTCTTCCTCAAAAGCTCTCTGTATATCTATTGGTCTTTTGTTTTCAATATTAAGAATAGAACAGTCTAAGGGTTTAGCTAATTAAACTAAATATTAAGAAGATTTTAAAATTTAATACAACAACACGGCAAAGTGAGATCAATTGGATTTTAACCGAGTATAATGGGTTTAGGCTTAGTGGGCTTTGTTTTATTAATTAAAAAAAATCACAAGACTAGTTCATTGTTGATTTAAAATATAAATATAAAATATTAATAATTAAGCTTGATTTATTTTGGAAGCACCGGCTAAAGCCCAGGTAAGTGTTTAAGTGCCTCCGCCCCAAAGCTTTCGCACAGCAAATATCGTTAGACTCTACGTCCGTGGAACAATCCTCGGATACAAAAGGTAAATAGAATCTTAAAATTATAGTTTGATTTCAAGCTACGCCGCGTGTTTGGTTGAATTTTTACGAGAAGGGGCTCGATTTTTGTGGGTTTGACGATTAGGTCGAAGTCGAATCAGTATCCAAACACGTCGTTGCTGCAAATCGAAGGGGTGAACACACAAGAGGAGGTGGCGTGGTACGCCGGGAAGAAAGTGGCATACATTTACAAGGCTGATAAGTCCAAAAGTTGGATTACCAAATAAAGGGGGTACTAACCTCAAAAGAGATCAGCGACCTGAATTGGATATTGAATGTGTCACAGCGACCTGCCAAGCTCTTCCACAAATCTCCTGGCGACCTCGTTGGTCCTTCAAAACAACGTCTCGAACGAGTCGGAGTCCTACTCGTTAAGACCCTCCGACGTTCAAGTCAATAAATGTAATACTTTTCTTTTTAGTGTGAGATAATATGGTCAAATCAAAACTTCCAGAATAATGAAGAACACTAGTCCTTTATATAGAGATATGAGAAATCTTCCTCAATCTAGGGTTACCTTTTATAACCACAATTCTATTCATAATACAATTCTATAATCGACTTTTTATTAGGACTCTTCCCACATGGTAAGTTTCCATATATAACAAATCTCTTTAATTCAACAGGCTTGGGCTTACCGCAACCCATCGAGGACCCATCAATCACCAATACAAAGCCCGTAGGTCTGATATTCTCAAAGCCCATAACCGAGCTTAAATACACAACTTAAATCGTAAAAGGTCATAACCTACCATAAAAGAGCTCGCTCACTTCTTCAAGGACACAATCCAGCTCGCCCATCTTTCAAAAGGCACACCCTCTCCTAGAAATGAGGTCGCATACCACAAATAACCTAATATATCAAATAATATTACCCCATGTTCTAGCTGATTGAGGCATGAAATCAGGTAGGACATGTAAAAAACAAAATCAAAAGAACTCAACCACTTAAAAACAATTAATGCAACGAAAACACATGAATAAATCACCCTTCCATCTTACCAAACCATATATCGGTCAAAGCACGTCTTCTTTCACAAGCCCACTCCCACTTAAACCACATTAAATGCAATCTGCTACCCTGCTAGACACGTGTCCTTAAATCATATTCTCGTATTATAATAAACATAGTGGGCCCAAAATAAAAGGCCCAAGACATTACCAAATAAACCCTATCACACCCCACTCAGAACCATCTTATCAACTTTCCGCCGTTCAATACAGAAATCATTTCATCCTCTCCAATAATCACCTTGCACTTTTACAGTCGGAAAGAAATCGCCATTTCTGCTCAAGAAGAATTCATCAAATAGTGACCAATCGAAAATCTTCCAGCAACCCATCAACCATCAACGAACTACAGCTCGTCAAAATGTGTAAGTTCCCAGATCCCTTTTTTAATCCCATTATTGAAGTTATAATTACACCTGCTGAGATATGTTTATTCTGTGTTATTCTCCCCCCTGTATATATCCAATTTGCGATGGAATTAGCGTCTCCCAATATCTATACACCAAAATCCATATCCTCCCCTGACTCTAGTCCTACCGAAAATCCCTTTATCATTGAAACAAGACAAAAACAACCCTTATTACCTTCCGCCGGCCTACGCGACGAGCCAGAGGGCGATGTCGCTTGGTCGGAACTCCAAGCTCAAAATAGAAATCATATTGAAGCCCAGGCCCTAATGGACCACATACCCGAAAGCCCTTCTATCATCCTTCCGTCCCCTATCCCCATCCCAAAGGGCATTCCTCTGCAAAAACCAAATGAGTCAGCACCCTGCGAACACTTTAGGAAAAATCCAGTAACTATAGCTCGCTCACTAACTGCTGACAACCTTCCATCCTCCTCCCTTACAACCAAAGTATTAAAACACAACTATTGGATACTTCCCAACCCAAAAATGTTAAAGAAATATCAACGAATCCTCAACCTCCCAAAAACTGCTAAAATGATTCTGCCTGAGAGCATCCATACGGACCCCTTGAAACCCCCTCCCCAACACATCACTCTTTATGACGCATTGTTAGTGGCAGGATTTAGATTCCCAGCCCATCCATTTTATATTAACATATCTCACTTGTACCAAATCTCCCCTTTACAGCTAACTCCGAACTCTATGAAGTTCCTAGCAGGATACCTTATACTATGTAAATATTATGATGTCCAGCCTGACGCAAGCTTCTTTCATTTTTGCTTTCAAATCAAGTATCAACAGAACTTCTTCTATCTTTCTTCCCGCTCGGGACTAACTCCTTTTTCAATAAATCCACCCAACAAAGTCCCCGAGTGGAGAAAAAACTTCTTTTTTATCCATAACACCGAAACCTGGCCCTTCATATCTGAGCTACAACATAAAACCCCCAAACAATACAGACCCCCGACCTCCAAGGAAGCCCCTCATCTGTATAAAAATTATTCTGACTAGCTCGCAGAATGGATCAAGCGCCCTCTCGATGTGGTGCACCTCACCAATCGATCCGACATTTTCCGTTATGTGGGTATTGACTCCCGCCCGGTTGATCCAGATCTCATGACCACCGAYTCTGAGTTTGGTAGGTTCTTAGGCCTCCTTATATCACGCTCCATACCTATAAAAAATAAATACTGACATTCTCCTTAATTATTGCAGTGGCTTTTATCAATAACTGCGTCGCAGCTCGCTCGGAGGAAACAAGCAAATCAACCTCGTCATAGCCCGCGACTCTTCCTATTCCTTCGCCCATCAAACAGAAAGAGACCTCACAACGAGCTACCAAGACAACAACACATGACAAGGAGGAAATACAGCTGATAAAACGATCCTCCAAAGGCAAGCGCCCTCTTCAAACCATTTTAGAAAACCCAGTGGCTAAAAACCCGAGCCCACCGGAACCAAAGCACCGTAAACTTCGCAATGGTCTCCCAACGACCTCCTCCAGTACATCTGATATGAGCAAAGTACTAGCGAAATGCGATGAGGTGGCAGATGTTGAAACCCTTCTCAACGAGCACTTGATTAAACAGGTAAATTAATGAACCCTTACTCTCAACATATCAATACACAAACTCTTACCTAACACTCGAATGCAGCTAAGTCCCCTGGTCACCAAAATCTCCAAAGAGTTAATGGCTCGTTCAGCAGAGGGCGAGCTTCAGAAGACATGCGAAGAGCTTACTGCACAGACCGAGCAACAAACCCGACAGCTATCCTTAACCCAGGGTGAACTGGATGGTGCAATCAAACTGCTCAAAGCTCGTGAGGAAGAAATATCCATCATGAAGAGCCAAATAAACAGCCTGAAGGATGAGGCCGCACGTACGGACACCGAGCTGAAAAACACCCAGAAGCAGGTCGAAGAGCTCACAAGTGCCCAGGAAGAGCTCAAGCTGCGAAATCAGGCACTTCATGCTCAAGTGAAAACAGCTCATGCCGAAGGCAAAGCAGAAGGTCGCCGGACCTTTCTCACCAGTGACACGGGCAAGAAATTCCTTGAAGCTTATAGGGGAGAGCTCGTTCAGGCGTATGAAAAATCCTCCATCTATTTTGGATTGATGGCTGCGGGGGCTCAAGAATGGCTAGTCAAGACTGTCGATATGATCAAAGAGGAGATCGCGGCCTTGAACGTGTCCTACATTCCCGATTCTGCAGTCTTTATCAACAAAATGACTCCTTTCAGCTATTTTAAGGGCGACTGGCAGCAGCCAATCGGTGCAAAGTGGTGGCTATCCTGCCAGAGTCGGGCTGTTATATCCACTGGCCTCCATGTCGAGCTAGAAACTCCACTAGACGACCTACTCCCCGAGCCCCAACCAGCCACCATAAGTCCCTCTGCTGAGAGCTCAGCCACCGGAAAAACTGCTTAACTTGTTTAACATTTCAACCTGAACAATGTATTTCTTTTTTTAGTTTTTAATATTATTTATTACCTGTCCCAGTTTATACATATCAATGTATATCCTGTAATAAAAAATCTCAAAATGCTCAATCAAAGGTCCACCCTTTACACTAACATAGGTCGCAAGAAAAGACGAGCAACCTACCTTCCTACCTGGATCTCATACTAACTCATCGAACAACATCAAACAGGCGAGACTAAACAGAATAGCTTATTACATAATTATTCAGTCACATGAAAATATATCAACTTGCATAAAAAATATACATTCAGATAACCATTAAATTAAACATTATAACCATATAACCATATAATCATCGGAATTTTAACCATCATCGACCTAATGAGAGCATCGGAATTAAACCATCATCGACCTCATGAAAGCATCGGAGATAAACCATCATCGACCTAATAAAAACGTCGGAGATAAACCATCATCGACCTAATGAAAGCATCGGAGATAAACCATCATCGCACTAATAAAAGCGTCGGAGATAAACCATCATTGACCTAATGAAAGCGTCGGAGATAAACCATCATCGACCCAATGAAAGCGTCGGAGATAAACCATCATCGACCCAATGAAAGCGTCGGAGATAAACCATCATCGACCTAATGAAAGCATCGGAGATAAACCATCATCGACCTAATGAAAGCGTCGGAGATAAACCATCATCGACCTAATAAAAGCGTCGGAGATAAACCATCATCGACCTAATGAAAGCGTCGGAGATAAACCATCATCGCATGTTGAATCATAAAGTTTAGACCGTCTAAGGTTGTCAAAACCGTAATGAGGTCATAGAAATCATACCGAGGTCGCGAAGACCTTAACATGGTAACCATACGCATTTTCCACAACTCAAATCATAAAAACATTAATCCATAAACCTTTAATTAATATGACATAAACTCAACATGTGGCCAGAGTTCAACCATAATCATTTAAATTATCTCAAATAAATTTTGTCACCTTAAATTAACCCTATCAAATCGTATAAACAAAACCTTTATGCAAAATACTTTTTCAGGTGACACACGTTCCAGCTTCTAGGCAAAAACCTTTCCAGCTGTATCTTCCAGGATGTACGCTCCTCCCCGCAATACCTTTCTCACTTTGAACGGCCCGAACCAGTTTGGCTCCAACTTCTTAGTCATCTTCAAAGCGTCAGCCCTCTTCCACACCAGGTCCCCGACCTGAAAACTACGATGCTTGACCCGCTTATTAAAAGCAACTTGTATTCTCTGTTTATAATGTTCAACCCGAGCTGCAGCTTGTTCCCGTATTTCATCAATCGTCTCCATCGCCTCCCGATCTAATCTCTCATTTTCTTTCACATCAAAAACTGCCAATCGCTGCGAACCTCCTACTATCTCTGCTGGAATGACCGCGTCCATCCCATAAACCAAGCTGAAAGGCGATTCTCCCGTGGTAGTTTGAGGAGTCGTCTAATAAGCCCATAGGACCCACACGAGCTCGTCTTCCCAAAGTCCGCCCGCCTTTTCTAACCTCAGCTTGAGTCCTTGCACGATTATTCAATTTGTAACTTCTACCTGCCCGTTGGTTTGTGGGTGTGCCACAGAGGCAAATCGCTGTTTCATCCCCATCTCCTTACACCACCTTTGCATTCTCCTGCCATTAAATTGGGTTCCATTATCCGACACCAACACGCGAGGTACTCCATACCTGCAAAATATATTATCAAAAATAAAATTCATTATATGATTCTCACTTATCCCCGTAACTGCCTCAGCCTCTACCCACTTCGTGAAGTAATCAATTGTCACTACTAAATGCTCTTTGTTGCTTGGGGTCTTTGGAAAAGGACTCACAATATCTATTCCCCATTGCGCAAATGGACACGGCGAGCTCATAACCATCATCTCCTCGGCCGGTATATGAATAATCGGGGCATGCATTTGACACTTCTCACACTTTCGAACCAGCTCGCTGGCCATAATCTTCATCCCCGGCCAAAAGAAACCGGCCCGCAAAGCTATATTCATCAATGCCTTCCCTTTCGCATGATTACCACAATATCCCTCGTGTATTTCTTTCAATACTTCTGCTCCACGATCTATAGTTAAACATTTCAGGAAGGGCCCAAATCGCGATCTTTTATATAGCTCTTCATTTATTACATAAAAACAAGCAGCTACCCTGGCCTCTTCGTCGTCATTCTCTCTGCACCTTCTCTTGCCTTAACTAGCACATCCCAAATGGGTATGCGCCAATCCTCTCTTTCCTCAAGCTCCATAACCTCTTCTCCCTTTTCTATACTACTGTGCCCCAACTCCATTAGCGTAATCTTCCGAGTGTCACAAGTCCCCAGGGCTCCAGCTATCCTAGCGAGCTGATTAGCACGCATATTCTCAGCTCGCGGTAAATGTTCCAGCTTGAATTCAGCAAAACGTGCTACCTCTCCGCGTAACTTATTTAAATACCCCGCCATCCTCTCTTCTTTAGCCTCAAAAGACCCCTCGAACTGACAGGCTACCAACTGGGAATCCGTATATACCCGCAATCTTCGAACCCCCAGGTCGCTTGCCATCTTAATACCTTGCAGTATAGCCTCATACTCTGTTTCATTATTGGACGCTTTAAATCCTAGCTTGATCGCGAATTCCAGATTCTCTCCATCCGGGCTAATCAACACAATACCCAGCTCGGATCCCGATGCTGTAGTCGAACCATCGGTATACAATGTCCATATCCCTACTACTTCCTCAACATCAGCCGAGCCAGCCATTTCCTGCAAAAAATCTGCCAATACTTGTGCCTTGATAACCATCCTCGACTCATAAACCACATCATACTCACTTAGCTTACAACCCATTTCACTAGTCTCCCCGATACATTGGGGTTACCTAGAACCTGTTTGAGAGCTAGGTTTGTACGTACCCTCACCTTATGACTTAAAAAGTAGGGTCTCAATTTTATAGCTGCACAAACCAACATAAAACCTCCCTTTTCAAGCTCAGTATACTTCAATTCAGCCCCATGTAGCATCCTACTAATGTAATAGATAGGCTTCTGAGTGCCCGCCTCTTCTCGTATTAGCACAAAACTCACAGCGACCTCTCCTACGGATATGTATAAGATCAGATCCTCTCCTGGCATGGGCTTAGTCAGTAGTGGTATTTCTGCCAAGTACTTTTTTAATTCCTCAAACTCATCTGCTGCTTCCTTTGTCCACTCAAAGCTGGATCCCTTACAAAGTGTCCGAAAAAATGGAAAACCTTTCTCCGCCGACCTGGAAATAAAACGGCTAAGACCAGCCATCCGACCTGTAAGCACCTGTACATCGCGTATCGTGCGAGGATGAGGCATCTCCAAAACAGCTCGCACCTTTTCAGGATTAACTTCAATTCCTCGCTCCGTCACCATGTATCCTAAAAATTTTCCTGACTTCACGCCAAACGCGCACTTTTTCGGATTGAGCTTCATCCCATATTGCCTTAATATAACGAAGGTCTTCTTTAAATCCTCCACATGGGATTCAGCCCGCTTATTCTTAACCAGCATGTCATCAACATAAACTTCCATGGTGGATCCCAATAGATCTTTAAATATACGATCTACCAACCTCTGATAGGTCGCTCCCGCATTTTTTAAACCAAATGGCATGGACACAAAACAAAACGTACCCGTGGATGTGACAAAACTCACCTTAGGCTGGTCTTCTTTTGCCAGGGGTATTTGGTGATACCCCTGCGAAGCATCCATCATGCTTAACAGTTCGCATCCTGACGTAGAATCCCCAATTGATCTATTCGTGGCAAAGGATAATGATCTTTCAGGCAAGCTTTATTTAGGTCGCAAAAATCCACGCACATCCTCCACTTCTGAGCCGGCTTTGGAACCATCACAACATTAGATAAATATTCAGGGAACTGAATTTCCCTTATGTGGCCTGCTTTCAACAATTTTTGCACCTCTTCTTCAATCACTTTGTCTAATTCTGGCCCGAAATGTCTCCTCTTTTGCTTCACTGATTATGCCTCTGGGTCCGCATTCAGGTGATGTTGCGCAACCTCTGGTGATATCCCTGTTAACTCTTCATTCCCAAATGCGAATACTTCTCAAAACTCTCTTAACAACTTGATCAGCTCATTCCTCAAAGTCTCAGGCATTAGGTTTCCTACCCTTGTAGTATATTCTGGGCGATCTTCTTCTAACATGATTTCCATTAGCTCCTCATTTGGTTGGACAGAGCTCTCCTGTTCCTTCAGTTTCTTTGCACTAAGTATCCCCTCCTATGCTCACTATCCCTCTCGCGTTTATTCTCTATCGACCCTCTCTTGATTGTTGTCAGATAACACGATCGTGCGACCTGTTGCTGCATGATAACTTCCCCTACTTTATCGTCCACCGGGTACTTGATGCTCATGTGGTAGGTTGATGTTATTTCCTGGAATGCGTTGAGAGCAGGTCGTCCTAATATAGCGTTATAGGCCGAACTTCCCCGAATGATCAAAAACTTCAAAATTTTCTCTACTCGCATCTTATCCTTCCCTAGGCCGACTTGGAGCGTCAGTTCTCCCTCAGTATTCACCTGTGTCCCATTGAACGCATATATGGGGGTATTCACAGACCGCACTCTTTTTTCTATATATAGGATGTTCACCGAGCTTCCATTATCCACAAAGATTCTGCCCACTTCATACCCAGCAATTTCAGCCTCGATTACTAAGGCATCATTATGATCCTCTTGTAGCCCGCGCCTATCGTCGGGGCCAAATAAAATGACTGGCCCTGTAACTTGTGACTGCCTACTCACACTGGCAACCTCCCATGCTCCTGGCCAAGCTAATTTAGCATGTTTTTTTCGTGCTTTATAGGAATCCCCATCCGTTGGTCCGCCTGAAACCATGTTTATCTTGCCCCTGTTCCTCTGTTGTTCCTCCTGCCCTTGATTTCTCTGTCGCCCTTGCTTCGTGACCTGCTGCTGGGGCCGAGCTCCCGGTGGTGGGGGTAGCGGCCGTCCTTGTTCATTCGATTCCCTTTCTTTGTAAACTACTTCCTTCAAATGTCCTGCCTTTATAAGTCTCTCAATTTCCTCCTTGAGATGTCTGCAATGTTCTGTATAATGTCCATAATTGTTATGGAACCGACAAAAAGCATTAGTCCTGGGATTGGTGGGGATCGGCGTACGATCCTCTGGCCATCTTATAGCATTAGATACCGACCGCTCCATAATACTAAATACTTTAGCTCGCGGATACATTAACGGTGTAAGATCTTCCTCCCTCCAATTACGCACAGTCTGCTCTGAACTCTTATTAATCGCCGAGCTCGGTTCTAAAAGTCCACGTACTATTTGCGTCGGTTCTCTCCGTGATTCCCTTCTAGATCCATTGTTGCCCATATCTGCAACCTCCCTGCAAAAAACATGCCCGATGTTCTTCCTCAGCCTCCTCCACCTGTATATATTTATGACATCTCGCTAGAACCTCATCGTAGGTTCGTGCTTCTTTTTTGACCAGCGATTTGCGTAAATCCTCTCTTCTTAATKCCTYGTGTAAGGCTCCAGKCTTCATCTCATCAGTAGCAGCGGGCACCTCCAGAGTAGCYCCYGTAAATCTATTGACATACTGCTTCAATGTCTCGRTAGGTCGRTGTACCATAGTAAAGAMCGATTGCGCTGTTTTCGTACTCTGCCTTGCACTAGAAAATTGCTTTAAGAAAGCAGCTCGTAATACCTYATAACTGGTKATTTTTCCCCMRGGGAGTTGGTAGAACCAGTTCTGRGRAATTCCCCTTAAGGTAGACACAAAAGCTCGACATGCCACCGCATCCYTGTAGCTGTGCAACATCRGTGCATTTTCAAAGAGTTGCAAGTGTTRGACTGYATCCGRCYCTCCCTTATARTGGAGTTCKAACGCCTTATAATTTCTGGGCATTGTTGCGTGCGCCKTATCCTCAGAAAATGGATGTCRCTCYTCCCCATCTAACTTTTRGCCTTCAACTCGCTTCTGTAYTTTCAGCATAGTCTCTTGCAAGTCTCTAAAGGCCTTATTATGTGGCCCGATTTCGCTCTCTCCTTTCCCTTCTTTGATCCCACTAGCGCTCCTTTTGGTTTTTCCCTGAGACCCCGTACCCGAGCTACAAGTTTCACTCCCACTTTCATACTTATCAGGTCGACGACCTCTACGTTTATAATGGCTACGCTGCACTTTTACTCCCTTCCCCTTTCGCTTGCGATCATGAGAGTCGATGGACGAGCCCGAGCTGGAAACATCTTCCTCCTTTTAATTTCATCCTCTCTTCCGAGCCAACCTTTCCGAAAGAGACTTCTCCCTCTGTTTCACTGTTTTGACTGCAGATTCATCTTCTTGTTCACTATTTGACTTGTCCCCCTTCCCCTTGTCGACTTCCAGCTCGCTTGCCAAGTACTTATACAGCTCTTCCTGCTTTTCTAACGGTACAAAGTCCATCAATCCCTCCAAAAATCCCCTTCTACTCTGGCCAGGTTTCTCCTTGGGCGTTTCCACCCTTTCCTTTGCTCCTACAGGAGCTGTTTTTTGCGCTTCTTCTCTTGGAGTTATTGTCTCTAAACTTTCCGCTGGTTCTTTCCCACCTCGTTTCTTGGGAGAGTGCGGCGGTGTGTTGCCGGTACCCTGGATTACTGCTTCCACCAGAGGGGGCGTTTGACCCCCTTTGGCTAACTCTCGCTCGTTAATATTCGCCAGTCGATTCTTCTTCTTTTTGTTATTCGATCCAAAACCATAGTGCAAAGTTTTGGGAATTATATTGCCATTCGTCATGTTTTGATTATGGAATTTCTCACGCCTGTCGCTCAAAGACTCGATGTCTCTCTATTTCACAGACGGCGCCAATTTGATAAGTCCAAAAGTTGGATTACCAAATAAAGGGGGTACTAATCTCAAAAGAGATCAGAGACCTGAATTGGGTATTGAATGTGTCACAGCGACCTGCCAAGCTCTTCCACAAATCTCCTGGCGACCTCGCTGGTCCTGCAAAACAACGTCTCGAACGGGTCGGAGTCCTACCCGTTAAGACCCTCCGACGCTCAAGTCAATAAACGTAATAATTTTCTTTTTAGTGTGAGATAATATGGTCAAATCAAAACTTCCAGAATAATGAAGAACACTAGTCCTTTATATAGAGATATGAGAAATCTTCCTCAATCTAGGGTTACCTTTTATAACCACAATTCTATTCATAATACAATTCTATAACCGACTTTTTATTAGGACTCTTCCCACATGGTAAGTTTCCATATATAACAAATCTCTTTAATTCAACAGGCCTGGGCTTACCGCAACCCATCGAGGACCCATCAAACACCAATACAAAGCCCGTAGGTCTGATATTCTCAAAGCCCATAACCGAGCTTAAATACACAGCTTAAATCATAAAAGGTCATAAACCCACCATAAAAGAGCTCGCTCACTTCTTCAAGGACACAAATCCAGCTCGCCCATCTTCCAGAAGGCACACCCTCTCCTAGAAATGAGGTCGCATACCACAAATAACCTAATATATCAAATAATATTACGTACGGACATTTTGGTCCGTATCAAAAGGCCAAGGTTAAGTGTAACGGGTCTTACTACCGTCGCATTTGGGGCAAAGTCACTCGCCCTCACGGTAACAGCGGTGTCGTTCGCGCCAAATTCAACTATAATCTTCCTCCTAAAATCCATGGTAACTTGTCATCTCAATTGGAAGTGTTTTTTTTCTTTTCCCTTTTTTTTTTTTTAGTGGGGTACATGTTGTGCTTATGATTTGAATACGTTTTATGTGAAACAGGGTGCTAGAGTGAGGGTTTTCCACGTACCCAAGCAAAATTTGAGGTGAAAACTCGATTTTATTTTGTTTTTCTGTTGGAAACCACTAGTACAAAAAATACATTTTAGAACAGACAATCTAGAACGGATTTTTTCGTCTACGTTCTAGAATGTCTGTCCGGTGGCATTTTCGTAATTAAAATCGTAATCCTAGAACGGATTTTAAAATGTACGTTCTGAAAATTTTGAGACTAACCACATTTAGAAGGTACTTTTAAATATACGTTCTAGTATGTGTCATAATCTAGAACGTATATTGCAAGTACCTTCTGAACAAGGTATAAATAATAAAACATCCAGAACGTATAAATAATAATACCTTCTAAAGAATTAAAAACTCTAGAACGTATTGTTATTTATACGTTCTAGCTATCAAACACATAATTAAATAATTGGACTAAACACATAATTAAATAATTGGACGAATTTTAGTAGCCACACAGAAAAAATCTAACCCTATCTCTCTCCCGACCCTCTTCCTCTCCCGATACCCAGCAACAAAATCTAACCCAATCTCTCTCCCGACCCTCTTCCTCTCCCGATACCCAGCAGCTGTAAATCATCGCCCGTCGCCGGTCGCCCGCCAACACGTCGCCGGTCGACTCCGCCCACCACGCTGCCCGCAGCCCGAACCACGCCATCTCGTCGCCTCCAACGTATTTCAATTTGGCGGTCCACAATCTACATCTTCAGTGGAGTTCGAGGAGATTCGCTTGAATCTTTCAATTCCTCATCTGATTATACGGTCGGAGAGGGAGATCGACGAGGAAGGATTCTCGAAGCAGTATGGAAATGACAATTCTGCCCATGTTCCCGTCACGCTCGGCGAAGTGCTTGACGTTTTTGCCTCGGTACCTCTCACATCGTTCGTCGACTGTTCTCTCGGTGCCGGTGGACACTCAGCAGCGGTTTGTGAATTATTTAATTTTATATTTCTTATGCTTTTTTATTTTAATTTTTTTTCTCCCTCCGTAATTAGGGTTGGATTATGTTATTTTCTTCAGTTTTTTTTATATGTGTGTCTAGAAAACCAAATTTTGCTGCTTGGAGGATAAAGGATATTTAACTATTTGTCTCGTTACTCTGAAATACAAACTTGTGTGAATTTACTAGTACAACCCTCTATGTTTGTATTGTCAGGTTGCAAATAAAGTATAATCTCGAATTCTAGATTTGATTAATCAGCTGTAGAATAATTTGTTTCATCTGTATATTGCTTTTACAGAGTGAGTTTGATTCACAGCCTACATTGCTATCAGTTAAGATTAATTATGCACTCTGTATTAATTTATAGGTAAAGTTGTTTCTGTCCGACGACTCTCCTTCACAAGTTGGGATCGGAACACAAGACCATCTCCAGGCTAAGGCATTGGGCTCAGGTGGTGGTATGGGGTCTGATGACAATTTACCCCCGGCTTTGAGGGAGCCCAGCCTGCAAATCCTTGGACGGCAAGGCTGTCTCAAATACCTCTGATAAAATGGAAACGCCCTCTCAGGGTAAAGTCTAGTTGATTGTTCTTTTGCTCTTTGTGGAAATTTTATTGTAGGGATAATTGCAAAAATATAACCTCAGAGGTATTTTTTTTGTAATTTTGAAAGTTAGCTGGGTTTTTTATGTTTATTTGTAATGAGGTCAAACCTCAAGGGTACTTTTTGTAATTAACCCTTACCTTTATGCTTAAGTTCCCATCAGTTGTCTGAGACATTAAAATGTGACTGGGATGAGTTTTAGTTTTTGTATCACAAATTATATTGCATTACGTAGTTTGTGATATGGACACGTGTTTTCTGATACTCGTTTATCCCATGTCTTGTGATGCAGTTTCAACTCAATATTGATTGGCAAGTGGTTGCTGGTGAAGAGAGCAGAGAGATAGAAATTCAAAATCAACGCGAAATGAGAGTGCTCGAAGCAATCTATCCACGCCCGTCTGCCATTCCTCCAAAGTGCGACTTTCATCTTCTATAATTTTGTTTTTTTATTTTTCGTCAAATTACAAAACCACCCTTAAGGTTTAGCCTATTTATAAAAAAAACTACAATAATCTTTAGAAATGATATGTACCTCTAAATACTTTTCTGTTGAGGGTGGTATTCGTGATTTTGTGATATTGTAAATTAATCATTTTCTTACAATCTTTTATTCTCTCTTGAGCATTAGATAGTGAATTAGCCAACGTCGAAGACCCGACCAACGACCAATGCACCCCGTGGTCCCCATCACTCTAATTGAAGACGAGGATGCCGCAATCGACAGCCCGAGGAGATGAGTGACATGAAAATCCGGGATGACAAGGTACGTCTCGACTAGTGTAAGAACCAGTTTATTGTTGAAGTATTATTTCTTCGTAAGTTTATCTTGCCCTGGCTGTGGTTGGACGGACCTAGTTTAACGAGGTTGCATTCCGTTGTAGGAAATGGAAGCAACAGTTGTGGATGGAAATGGGACCGAGGCAGGCCACATAATAGTGACAACTATTGGCGGTCGAAATGGCCAGGCAAAGCAGGTAAGTGAAATTCTCGTTTTAAATATATAAAATAAAATAATTTAATAAAAAGATAATTTATCTGATTGACTTGCTGCCCTTGATAGTAATATAAGGAATTTATTTGTCTTAACTTTTCAAATGTTTGGTGATCTGTGGCCTTCCGCCTTCATTATGATGTATATATTGTTCCGATTTGTTACATTCGATGAATAATTCGGTTATTCATCAGTTTTACGATGACAATGGGTGCAAAGTATAAACTAAGATTTTTTTATTGTGTCCTTTGAACTCAGGCAGGCCATGGTTGAGATGTAAAGTGTGTTGACTTGCATTCTACCAAGTCATTATTGGTTTCCGGTGCGTGCCTTATTAGTTCATGTATAGCGAGTAGTTCTCTATTTCTGGAATCCATTATTTATACTTTTCATTGGTATTTTCATAGGTGGGAAAGACAATCTTGTCAAACTCTGGGATGCTTTTCAGATTTTGAAAGAGATGGGGCCCAATGTCACTGATATTCTAATCTCCTTAGATGATTCATGGAATGATGTTATGATGAAATAGTTTTCCTAATGTCTATAATTCATAATCTCACGTTAAGTTATCGGACATGAAATTAGCTTTCAGGGTTTTTATTTCTTGATAGCAAGCGGGCATACAAGTATATCGATTATTATTATTTATTTTTATATTTTTGGGTGAGGTGGTGGTAGGATTGAACCATCAATTGATTCTCATTTACTGAATACCTCAATGTATAATAAAATGCATTTCAATTTATTTATGTTCAATTTGTTTATTTTTCTGTAATTTGAATGCATTAATAATTTTGTGGGTTAATTTTGCTTTCTTTTTTATGTATCTATTGATTATGGAACTATAATAATTTAGGTCAAACTAGATATAAAAACGGCATCGTAACATGTTCGTAAATATGACAATCTAGAACGTACAATTCGAATATCCGTTCTAAAATGTGACAATCTAGAACGTACAATTTGAATATCCGTTCTAAATATGGCATTCTAGAACGTATATTTCGAATATCCGTTCTAAAATATGACATTCTAGAACGTATATTTCGAATTGTACGCTCTAAATATGACATTCTAGAACGTGTGGTAGAATATACGTTCTAGAAGGTATAATAGAATATACGTTCTAGAGTAATGACATTCTAGAACGTACAATTTGAAAATACGTTCTAAAATACAACATCCTAGAATGTATATTGGATTATCCGTTCTAGAATGTCAGACCTTCTAGAACATAATTTTAATTATACGTTCTAGAATGTATTATGAAGAACGGGGCAGACCCAAAATGCGAGTTTTTAGAACGGGTATAAAACATTCTAGAACGTATAATTATCTGTTCTAGAATGCCTGTCATTCTAGAATGGGTAAAAAAATATCCGTTCTAGAATGTCTGACAAATTTAGAACGGCTGCATGTAGAACGCAGCAGAATCCGTTCTAGACTGCCTGTTTTATCCGTTCTAGACTGCCTGTTTCTACACTAGTGAACCATTAATATGTGTTTAGAATGCTACTGGTTATGTTTACCCAAATAGGTTGGTGATGAGATATGAATTTCACTTGATTTTTACAGTTAATTTTGTATATTCCTAGTATTAAACTATGTCATGCTTTCTCAGTATTGAATGACAATATAATGTCCATACATGGCGTATGTGACCTGGTCATTACTATGATTTGTTGTGGTTTTTAATCTTACTGTGTCTTTGTTTTATCAGTCTATGTATTCCAATTTAGGAGTTTTAAATCCTTCTGCCCTTCATTTATTGTTTATCCCAATTTTGTTTGGAAGTTAATATAAGTGCAGTTAGGGGTGTTTGTCTACTATAATGTTGACAATTGTTGTAGAGATAACATCATGTGGTTCAAAAGGAATGCACTTGCTTTGGGTTACTTTTGATTTCACTTTGAGTTTTAGATGACAAAATGTGTTCTTTAGTTATAATGGCTACACGTTGCTTCATGGCTGACACTATATATTTAGTCTCTTGGTCAGTTTAATTTAGTCTTTGGTTCACGGATCGTGCAGTCCAATCTAAACTCTTCCATCTACTTTTTGCAGTGACTGGGCTCGAGCTAGAGCACTGCATGAAGTCAAGCTGTCAATACTTTATCGTTGTTTTCGAGTTTAGAAAAGTTTATGTATGAAAATGGTTTCTTTTTCCCTTAGACTCTGATTATGAGAAAGCATATCGCCTTCGTTAATGTGACTTTATGAGTTAGCATTACAGTAGTGTGTTGGTATCGAGTCTTTTAATGGCATTATACGTAATCTTAGATGTTTGCTATTATGCCAGTTGCTGGTTATATGTGCATGAAAAACCATGTTATCTTGCATGCATGATTTTGTTTTTATGTTAGTTTTGAGAAGTAGCAAGGTACTATATACCAACTCCAGTTGAAAGAAAAATTGCGAGCTCATGGCGAGCTGGTATTATAAAGAACGAGCTATAGAAAGCAGAGAATGTATTGCGTGTATACTCAGTAATATTTTTCATACCATACATTAATGAATTACATGGCTACTTATAGCAATACAGATGACTAGTGTCGCCCTAGATCCTACGGTAAGATTTAGCACAATACATATAATAATGGTATGATATAAACTTGTGGTTCACATTGCTACAGTACAATGGACAGCTGTAGCAGACTGAACTGTACTAATTTAGGGCTGTCGTCATCTGACGTCCTGTAGGCTCCTGATGCTGAGACCTATCAGGTCGGTACTCACTTGTCTTGAATCTATCAGGTTGTAATCCATGCGACCTGGATATGTTGGGTCTCCAGTTGAGCGACCTATAGCTATTAGGTCGCCACATCGTTTCGAAATCCTGCGACCTACTCTCTACAGGTCGTTGTGGCTTGTACTGTTGTTTAACACGACCCCTCAATTCGAACGAGCTCTTGGATAAGATTCTCAATCTATCTCTGAGCTTGGTGAAGAATTGCTCGCTCAAAGGTTTGGTCAGAATATCAGCTATCTGTTTTGAAGAAGGAACATGTTGTACTGCGAGCTGTTGTGAAAGAATCTTATCTCTAACGAAATGAAGATCAAGTTCGATGTGCTTGGTTCTTGCATGCAGGACAGGATTTGATGCCAGAGCAATCGGGAATCCATTTTACCTCATCCGATGATGAAATGCATATGAGTCAAGGGCAATACATAAGAGAGCTCCTCAAGAGAGCTAATATGCTATCATGTAAACCGGTTCCAACTCCAATGATCACTTCAAATAACCTATCCAGATTCAAGGGGAGCAGCGCGGGCATAAACCCTACTCTTTACAGAAGCCTAGTCGGAGGTCTGCAGTATGTCACTATTACGCGGCCTGAAATATCCTTCAGTGTTAACAAGGTTAGCCAATTCATGGCTAATCCCTTAAATACGAGCTGGCGAGCACTGAAGCGAATTTTGAGATATTTGGCGGGCACTATTGACCATGGATTGAGAATAACAAAAGCACAAAATTTTCATCTAACTGGTTTTTCGGACTCAGATTGGGCTGCCGACCTCGATGATAGGAAGTCTATCAGTGGCTCATGTGTTTATCTTGGCAATAATCTAGTGTCCTGGAGTTCGAAGAAACAGGGATTTGTGTCGAGGTCGAGCACGGAGGCAGAATACAGGAGCTTAGCGAACACTGTGGCAGAAATGACCTGGATAGGCTATTTGCTCAAGGAATTGAAGATTGGATCAGCTCGCACACCTACCGTATGGGTAGATAATCTCAGCA